>JAAGNO010020125.1:11875-32814 GCA_033439905.1 Ceryle rudis
CTTTCAAACCCCTCCAGGGATCACGGGGACTCCACCCCTGCCCTGGGCAGCCTGGCACAGCCCTGGACAGCCCTCAACGGCGGGGGGGAACAAATTGTTCCTCAGCTCCAACCTCAACCTCCCCTGGCACAACTTGAGGCTGGTTCCTCTTGTCCTGGTGCTTGTTCCTTGGGAGCAGAGCCCGACCCCCCCTGGCTCCAACCTCCTGTCAGGGAGCTGTCAGAGCCAGAAGGTGCCACTACCTTTTGCAGTGGCAAAGAAAATTCTCAACAAGTGATCAGCCTCAATAGTTTTTCAGTGCGATTGCCCACAGTAAGTCAAACACCAGTCGTTACACAGACTTGCTCATGCATATGAAGAAGATTAAAAACAAAACAAAACAAAACAAACAACGAAATGAACCCAGCAGGCCCTACAGATGTGCACTCAGGTGAATGCAGCCACTGTGTTCTCTCATCCATTCTGTATCTCACAGCGGTTTTTCTCTCAGTCTACAATGGCAAGGGAAGGCTGATCTCCAGCCCCCGGGCTCTCCGAAGGGCAGCGAACTTCCTTACCACCCTTAAACACCTTTGAACAGTTTTTCCTGCGCACAGCGGGCCCTTGTCCTTTGCTACAGCCTGACCACCCACTGTTGCTTGTTGACCAAACAGACGGTGCCTGGAGCCCGCGCCGGCACAACCGGGGTAGGATTCCTTTCAAGGACACCGTGCCGAGAATTTCAATTTGTCTAGGCAAGAAATTAGGCCAGCAGGAGAAATTACCGAAAGATTAACCTGCTCAACAGACAAATGACTGCCTTTTAGACTCTTTCTGGAGCACTTTTTCTTTCTAACCTTACATTTATTAGGAATCAGACATCAGGCTAGTCTTCCTTATGCTAAATGTATTTACACTGAACCTATTTTTCAGCTTCCCACAAAAAGGGCAGCAGGCTGGTTATTTCTAGCGGTGTTCCAAGTACTTCAGAGCCCAAGGGCAAGTCTCATTGTCAGTCCTGCCGGCCAAAAAAATACCGAAAGCAAGAGCCAAACACCTCAGGTTCAGCACATAAATGAAAGTGATGTCGCTTTGCTAGCACTGGTAAAATGCACCAGTGGACATTACGATCCTGAGCAACTTTGAAAACAATTTGCTTTTCCTTCATCGCCCAAATAAGGGCTTAAGAGACTAGAGCAGGTAAAACTCTGGGCACAGAAGTTTCCCTTTATCTTAGTTGCACTAATCTGCTCAGTTTTGGATTTAAACTACCTGTGCTGCTTTGCAATCACAATATTTACAGTCTGCTTTTTAGTCACAATATTTACTCCTGAGAATACTTTCAATGATATTTAAATTATTATATGAAATAAGAATGCACTTCTGAAGACGTCAGATTCTACTAGAATAACTAAATAACAGCGAAGTCACAGATACAGGTGGTAAGAGGACAACAAATGCAGTGTCAAATTTTGTACTGACTAATTTTTATATATTTTTTTTTAAATTAATAACCCATTAAGGGTTTGCTTGACATCAGCTGTCAAAAGGGTATTTCTGCTCTGGGCGGGGATGTGGTGTAGACATGAAATGGCTCCCAGCTGCAAGAAGTCTTCTTCCAGATGTACAGTACGCAGAGGCCAGGGAAGAGAACCAGCTGTTGGGATAACAAATTGAGAAGGCCCTTTTGACACAAGGCTCGCCGGCCAGGCTGATCTAACTACGATGGCTCATTCACTGCAAGGTGAGCAGCAGCTCCGTGCGGCACGGGAGAGCACCGGGGACCCGAGCACCCAGCTCTCTCCCCCGCACGCCGTTCAGCTCCCTGCTCGGGCAGGGCAGCACCCGCTCTGGAGAGCTCGGCATCATACTCGGAGGGTCATTTTTTTTTTCAGCAGTAAGAAGTACAACACGAATCACGCCAGCTGACCTCAGTACACTCCTGTTCCGAGAGCTGTTTTAAAGTGTTGGGAGCTTTAATAGGTTGTATTTTATGCATTTTGGAAGGCAAAGGGCAGTGGAAAGATGACACCACAACCGCGTTAGCGATCCCGTCGGCGGCTTTAGTTTCTAACGGCTATTAACAGATAAGATTATTTGCAGTAACGTTACATTCTACCTCAGGAGGACCTGTTAAGAAATGAAGACTCTTTTAGTCAGTTTGATGATAACTAAGTCACAGCTCCTACCTTTTTAGCTCAAAGGATCGTGAAGCCTTCTAAGCCACTGCTAAAGTCTAAGCAAATAATGATTGGCCACACAGAAAACAGTCTTACCCTCCATAGCTTCTTCCCCTGACACTCAACGTTAAGGATCCCATCGCTTAACTCATTCTGGCCATCTGCCCAGTGCCCCAGGCAAATTTCAAACTAAGCCTCATTTATTTACATTTATTTTTATGTCATTTTACATCATTATATCCCCTGTGTTTCCTGTGCTCCAACAAGTCTGAGAAGCATAAAACGGTGAAAAACTACAATTATGCCCTAATAACGAGGGAACTGCCAAGTAAAGGTAAAAGTTACAAATATGTAAAACCTTAATTGAAGGAAACCATTTAGTATCCAGGTACCAAGTTTGAAAGTCCACAGACCTGCAAATGACCAGCTCAAAGTTCAGAAGCAGCAGCTCAGATTTTAGACAGTACAAGGCATAGAATACCCTTGAAACCCTGAAAGGGCATAACTGCCTGTTCCACTAGCAAGGCCGATACATTCAATAGAAACCAACAAACCCATCTACTTACAAGCACTACTACACCGGCAGAGCCACAGCTCCTGCCAGTTGCACGTGGGTCCCATAGCGACAACTGCACCTTTAAAGGAAGAGCCCGACCAGCAGAGAAGCAGGAGAACAGCTTCATATAAGGACAGGAGAGCTTGGATTTGGGCATCCCCTCCCTGCCTTGTGCTTCCACTCTGGCCATGCTGTCTGGTCTCTGTCCTGGCTGCTTACGCTTCAGAGCGGCAGAGATTGTGATCTGCTGTGGCAGACGCAAATTCACACACTCCTTAAAACCTGGGGGCTTGGATTCATAAGATGAGCATCACCTGCCTGCATTTTTCTTCCCCTCAGGAAGGAGGGAGGTCTGCTGTGGCTGCGCAGAGCAAGAGACAGGCGCACGGCGACGGCGGGCGAGGAACAGCCATGTCTGAGCCTGTCACACACTCGGGTGCGACAAGACCTACTTGTATCCATTGCAATACATGTAACCAATCAACTAATGATCAGATTACTGCATCTTTTATGATTAATAATTGTCTACTAAAATCAAAGGAAAAAATCCAATTGAATGATTTGCTGTTGGCAGTTGCCAGCCTTCAAGTCGTGCCATCAAATTATCTGACAAAGCTCAGCACAGCTTGATATACCTTCCAGTTTTTGGAAACAATACCAACACGAGTTGGATTAACTGAAAACAGATAGTATTTGAAAGATGCAGGACTTCTGCTAACCCCTGGAACAAACTCCAGGAGAGAACTCCAGGCCATGACAGTGCCGTGAACCTGCCACAGCTTCTTCTCTGAGGCTGCATCGCAGAGAGCAGCTGACGTGTGTTAGCTCACTCCACTCTTCACCTGCGCTGAGGAGAGCCTGGAGAGTTCAGATACTAACAAAAATGGAGATGTCAGACAAAGACCCTACAGCGGATGTCGAAAAGTCTATTTACTTCTTGTCAGTATTGGGGATTTGTCCTCACTGCCATTATTAGCGGCCTGGAAGAGATGATACATCACTAAATCGGAGCAGATGTTGTTTCTATATAAGAAAATGAAATTACTGAAGTTGTAGTGACTAAAGGGTCAGCCTCCTTGCTGCGTGGAGAGAACTGGAGCGATTTTGTTGCACATGCTGTTGGCTCATCAGTGGTGGCTGAATCTGGAGCAAGCTCTCATTACAAGTCACTTAGGTTTGCTTTTAGCTTGTTTAGCAAATCACTGCAACGTTAATGTTCCCTTCCTGAACACTTCATGGCCAGCAAATAAATTCTTTGAGAATATTTACTGTTTGACAATTGGCTACAAAAATCCTGACCAGAACGTCTAACAGTTTTCAAAAGAGACCTTTCCAGGAAAGAAAAGCAAAGGCTTCTGTGTAATTCCAAATCCATTTCAGGTAGTAAAATTCATATGTAATGACTCAGAGCTGTGCTCTGCTTTGAAACCTAATAAAAGAGCAGCAAAATGCTTTGGCACAAACTCAGCTCAAAGTTAAATTGTGCACAAATGCAAAACCAGACACAATCTGCTACTGAGGCTTAAGTTTACTACGCAGGAAAGTTTTGACTCAGTCAGTTTGAACCCGCAGATTCGCAGTCAGCAGAAGAACTAAGCTAAGAATAGCCAGAAATGGTTGGTATGTTGAAGGTGGAACTGTAAAGTTTGCTTATTCCAGCGTACGCAGTGTGAAGAAACTGCTAGAAAACATCTGCCAGAACAGTGTCGATTAGCCCATTGCAAAGGGAAGCCTAGAAAGAGTTTTAATGCCCTTTTCAATAGGGCAGCAGCGTTACGGACTCACCTCTTCCTCCAAATGCTTGATACACAAAATACTCTCTTTTGGAAGCACGGTTTAGAGTGGAGGCCTGTAACGTTTGGAAATGTATTGCTATTTTCTCTTAAAAATAGCCTGTGAATTTATGAACATAGAAACCTCATTTCTAAGTTGTTTTGAGTTGATGAGATTCCTCAAAGCCCTGCATAACCAATTTGATATCTGTGAGTAAAACCCCACATTTTTCCTGTTTGAAAAGCACACATCTATTAAAGTAGATTGAAATACATTCCATGTCTCTGATCACAATCAGCATTGTTCTACTTGGCAGTTAAAACCTATTCTTCTGAGTTCTTTTTTTTCCTCCTCCCGTTTGGTGTATGCCAAAAACTAAAAATCTATGGAAAGGGGGGGAAAAAAAAAAAAGTAAAAAATCATCACATTTCACAACCTCCCTTCGTCCTACTAGATACTGAGAAATTCCACCAACTAGGATCAGTTACTGAGTATTTTACAATCTGTACAAAAAGTACATCAGGAAGGACCACATAAAAGGCTGGAAGAACACTACCAAAATCCAGCGAGCTCTTTCATAAAAGCGATAATTTATTAGCATTTCTTTCCTACATCCATTCCTAAACATTAACTATTCCTACACGCATTTACTGGCCATTCAAGTTATTTCAATTCCTTCTTCCGTGAGCCAGACAAAGCTGCCAACATGACAGCCCCTTTGATAGTAAGGCTGAGGTAGGCGGAATTGTTGCAAGAAAAACACCCACGAGGTCGAGATTTTAGAGACAAGCTGAGGAATTCAGACACGTTTTCCATTCGTTTGCTGGAGGCTGCATAACAAAATTATAAAGACTACTGAAGTAAAAAAGCCTCAAGCACTTGGTATCTTAATATCCCTATTTCTCCTGCTAAGAAGCTGAGAGACGGCTATAAAACACGTTACTGGTCAGCACTTCACGCTGTGGGACAAAGACACTTTGAGGTACAACTTACTGACATCAGTGGCTCATGAGATGCACCCTGTGAACTCTGTGATGTCGCAACCTCCGCTGAAGACACTTCAGAGCCTCCTGTAGCAATTTTCCAGCATATTTCTGCAGCAGCTCCCACTCAGAACAGAACACTCGATGTGGTTTGGGATGCACAGGCACTGACACCCAGCAGGGGACTTACCTGTAAACCCAGAGTGGCCAGGTTCCAATTCACCCACTCATTTCAGAAACAGCAGCAAACTCAGTAATACTTCTTCAGAACCAAGGCACTACTCATTGTTTTCTCATTTGAAAATCCTGTTTTCAGATTTTACTACCAGCAAGGCCAGGCCAAGAGCCTCCCACCTACTCCCTTTTGCATACAGGCTGATGTGATGGATCACGTTAGCCGGTGGTGAAGCTGCTGCCACACCTCAAAGCGAGACCTACGTGCTGCTTTGAGGAGCAGCACTGGCAGAGACCGAAGACAAGTATCCCTATTGATCTCGACAGGACATGGTTTAAATATCATCGAATCGCAGAGTGCCCCAGCTCGGAAGGGTTCTCCAAGGGGCATCCAGTCCAACCCCCCCGCGGTAAGCAGGGATAGTCCAACTCACGGGTCTGTGCCCAAAAAGCGCAATCCGAATTTTGAAACCGCCCACGAACAAAGAACAAGAGAACCTAGACTGTCATTCTGTACCTAGCAAAGAATTACACCCTATCCCACCGTGCCCCAGTGCCCCCATCTCCATATCCTATCGGTGTATCTCGGGACAGAGAAGTCAACTGGCAGATTCAGACAGCAATCCAAACTTCATGTGACCTCAAACAAGTATTTCGAGAGGACAGTAAACTTCAGATAAATGATTGAAACTTAATGCTTTTCCCATGTAAAGAGCTTAAAAGTCGAAAGTTAAACAAAAAGAAAACTCCAACTGCTGTTTTGTTTTTATAATAGCATAAAGAAAAAAAAATACAAGTCAGTATTTGACTTTGTAAAAAGCTATCAAAATTGATGGGGGGAAAAAACCCCAAATATCATTCATACACTAAAGCTTGTCAAATAAAAGGCAATGCCAAATTCCTAAATGTCAAATATATATAAACCAAAAATATATCCTTGCCTTTTTGTTCTTTAACATAGGTCTCCTTACAGTTGTGCATGAGCTGCAGAATCCACTGATGCTGAGCACCGATGCACTGCCAAGCAGGGTCCCCAGGCGCATGAAGATCAGAAAGATATCTGCAAAAACCAGTCCAAAAATCACAGCTCTGACTTGACACACTGGAGGCCTCAGCAGAACAGCCCAAAGATGTACCAAGAATTACTTTTAACATAATTTAAAAGATTCAAGAACAGTTGTTAAGATACACTCGTACCCAAGGCAAACACAAGCTTTGCATTCTCCGTTCCCCATTTTTTGAGGAAAAAAGTTCCATCAAGAAAACTTGTAGAACTAAGCAGATGTACAAACTTAGTATCCCATTAATATGTATTTTCAGTTCTGCCTCTAGTGAAGAACTTGGAAACCAAGCTCTGCAGCTGCCAAGGCTGCAGTGCAGCTCCTCACGAGGACAGAGACGTGGTATTGTTCTTCCCGCTTTCAGTGTCCTGACTGCACCATCGGGTAACAGTAACAAGTAGAGAGGAATTAATTTGGGGGGGCTCAGTAATTTCAGCCCACACGTACACAAACAAATGTAAAACAGGCTCCTAGATGTTTTTTGGATTTGTTTGGGGCTTTTCTCTGTGTTTGGTTGGTTGGCTTGGGGTTTTTTTGCTTTAGGATGTGCACACACAGTCTGAAAGAAAATAGAGGAGTGGAGAGAAGATGAAAAGGATTGAGATTTCTAAAAGGTGGAAGCAAAACACCCTCTGTCTTTAGGGAGAGGGAAGCGTCAGAAGCCAGCTGGTGTGACTTTGAGGAGAACGCAGAAGTACCGTCGTCCGAGTGGTGGCATTCGAGACTACCTGACAACAGTACTTTCAAAAGAGCATGTTCAAAAAAGCAGTAGCTGCTCCACTATTTAATGTGCTCCATTTACATTCTGTGTTAATGAGGCTCAGGACAGATTACAAAATGCAGGATGCTCAGGGTGAAGTACCCTGATTTATTAGCTTAAGCAGTGCAGGGATCGTTTAACTCCTTCACAAAAGCTGCATTACTACAAGAACACCTCATGTTAATGTCATCGGAGAGCTGTCTACAATACTCGAACAAAAAATAAACTATCAAAGTAGGATTGGCTGGATGAGATTACACAACCAACCATTTTGACAGGCTGACGTGTATAAATTACAAAGTCGAGTCTCTCCTCGGTGTTAAGGGGGACTTAGTCTTTGCTTAAACACAAAAAAAAAAACCCCAAAAACTCTGGTCTTGTAAAAAAATACATCTCCGTGGCTGTTAAGTGATATGGTAAATTATTTTATACTGTTCAGAAATAGTTTCAGTGTAAATACCGTCATAAAATGAAGAGGAAAAAATGAAGGCTAATTATAAACATAGAGTATCAGAGGGGGAACCCCACAGTATTGCAGGTCTTGCTCAGCCTTAGACATTGGAGACATACAACCCAAATATATCAAAGTAAAAACCTCATGAAAATAGGAGGTTTTATGCAAATAATTTTACGGTTTGGATTTTGTTAGCTTCCTTTTAGCTGAGGTGCTCCGAAGAGGACTTCCCTCACACCTTGCCTTCAGAAAACTTACACTACTATAACCATGTGAGCAAATCTACAGTAGTGAAACTAATTCAATCACTTTGTATGCTGGGATTCTGTTCATTCATTAGCTCCATTATTCCAGATTTGTCCACTCCCTGCTCTGCTCCACACGGAATGCATTTGGGAGTTACACTAACACTGCCTGCTTTAATGTAGGCTGGGGGGTTTTTAAAGGTTCAATACTTCAAAGTAAGGGGCTAGAGAAAAACAAAACAAAACAACCCTAAACTCCAGAATCAAACCCATAGGCAGCTCTGGTTCTTCCAAAGAATCCTTTGAAGGGGTCATACGACTTGGCTTAGATAAAGAGGCTGCTATTTCAGGTTTTCAGGACTGACAGAGAGAGAAAACAGCAGTGCCTTCTTCAGACACAAACGCTTAACTACGCAGCTTAAAATGCAGTCCCAATAAACAGGTGATATTTTTATGGCACCCAGAGGGATGAGAAGCGCTCTACAGAAGTGTGCACTGGTTACTGTCCTCATAAACTAAGTTAATGATGCAAGGGGACGAAAGACACTGACACTGCACCTTGTCCTCTATGACTGGACCTGGCGAGCGTACCAAACAGAGGCCTCGGGCAGGTGCCGGAACACTGAGAATGCTTCTCTCACAGCACGTTTGGGCTACACCTTCAAAGAGAACTGAAAAAAGGACTGAGGATGTCAAGCCACACTAGGAGCCCTAGTAACGTCCAAAACTCAAAAGCTTTCTAAGTAAAGCCATCAAATGTTCCAGAGCACTCTAAAGTTTGGCTCCAAGAGCTGTAAAGCAGGCTAAGGTCTACCAGTAGGAGGTCCAACCGACTCCTGTCGGTATGCCTACAACAGACTGAGAGCAGTTTTGTGAATGAGAGAAGGTCTGGGGATCCCAATGAAAACTGGGCAACTGGTTCACGTTCATGAAATAAAGGAACTACATTATTTAGACTGAGTTGCAAGAGAGCCAAACCCAAACTTAAACGACACTCTGGGTTAAAACCTCCCTGTTATCTGACTGAGGATGAAGCAGTTCCAAAAGCTGAAGCGTAGGATTAACCAGGAATCTATTTCCAGGCTGCGAGTGACCATTTCAGACATAGATTGCAATATGGTGGTTTAGAGGAAGCAACAGAATCTAAACATGCTTTAAAGGTTTAAATAAATAAATAAATAAATTCCATCTCCATTATCCTTCATTAAATTGTTCTCACTCAAGAACTGTTTTTCAATCGTTCAGTAAACAATCGAGTACCAATCCATTGCCATCATTTATATAATCATAAAGTCTCAAAATACTCTACTCACAGCTCTTTAATTAGCACGTAAACCATCACAGAACGGCACGACCCTGTTTAGGAAACTGATTCCAATGTACATCTGACGGGTGTTTGTCTGAGGAGGACACTAATCAGATGATTACCTTATGTAACGCTTCTGATCATGCAACGTTGATGGAGTTTCAAGCAGCTTATCCAACAGAAGTTCTCTTAAAGCTTCAATTCTGGTTTCAACTTCAGCATAATCTAGGAGTAAGGAGAGGAAATAAATCCAGTGTCTGCCCTCAGTGGTAAGAACTGAAAGTTATGTTATTTGTCTGTGATGCCAGACGCTTCTGGAGTCAATGTGGAAATCAAGACAACTCATTTTGTAATAAGCCACATCTGAAAATTTTGTATATGACAGTTCAACAAAACCAGAAAACTGGACGCTGAAGTCTTTTCAGCCATGTGCCAGTGAGAGACCCCAGTCACATTTTAACTACTGTGACCTATTTTTATGTCCAGTAATACTAAGCCTTAATAAATAAATAAAATTGGATGAGATTTCACATTCTGCACTATATACCTCACTGGGAGAGCTTGCCAGAAATGCTGCTTACAGTAATTGCTTCCTATAAATCCGTAATTTGCATTGATTAAAATCCATACAAAACTCGCATAAAGCTCTTTAAACTACTAAGTATTTTAAGTTAAAAAACCAAACAAGAAAACCCAACAAAAGCAGCAAATAAGAGAAGGCATATCTTACATTTCTTGAATACTTGAACCTCTGTCTTTCCAAAGAGTGACTTGGCTTTTTCATAGTCATTAATAACCACATCATAATCGCCCTTAAAAAAGAAAGCAAAAACACACCACACAAACAACATTTGTATTTGTCAAGAAATTTGACAGGCTAACTTCAGCAAAGTATTTCGATAGGATTATACCTTCTGGATATTTCGTTCAATATTCAGGGGAAGGTTGAAAAGAAATTTAAACCGCTGGAGGACATTAAGTGCATTTCTGGTTGAATCAGCTTTGTCCTTGCGACCCAGCACTTCCTGGAATAAGGTATCTGCTGTGGTACTGGCTCCTATTGGAAAAAGGAGAAAAATAAAGAAGTAGTAAACAGCTCAAAGGACACACACATTTTCCTCATTTTAATGAGTCATTCAGGGTTTGGGTTTTTTTTTTTTTTAAGAGCGAAAGAGTAATTAGTGCTAAATTTTGGTCCTTTTTTGCTGAACTGAGTTAACGTTTTACAACCGATGAAATACGATTTCAAAGTGAACCACTTAGCATTTTAATGTGGTAAGACCCCTGTGCAATTAAAAACAATCACTCTCCCCTGTTTCAAACGCTTAACTTTGCTGCAGATACTTTATAGTTTGCTTTGGCTCCAGATCTACATTTTACAACTAAATTATGCATCTCAGGATATGGAAAAACTCAGTGAAAGTTTTCTTTTTAGAAAAGTATAATTTCATTATGTTGGTCAATGCCGTAGTTTTAAGAGTTATCACTGGGTTTTGCAAACAATTTTTTTGTGTTTTCAGATTAAGTCTTAAAAATTATTAACAATATTTGACATGAGAGTTACTTAAAAGTCTCAGTGATTAAGTCGGAGACAGCGGCACGACTGAAAACAGCCTAACTAGCTGTGACTGTAACAGAACAAACAGAAATGCTTTTCGGGTTGCACTAAAAGCCCTTGTCGCACAAAGGATCAAACCTTGGTCAGCAGTTGCATGCAATTAATTTTCTGTACTATCTGTGACTATCCTCCAATAAATACATTAAATAGAGCCTTAAAACCCCTTTTTGTCCAGACTAAAACACATTCCCTTTTGTAAAAAGGCTTTTCTCCTAACACGGAATAACAGAATTTCATTTGTAGCAGGGAAGATTTACACTGCACGCCAATATTTGCATTTTTCAACTCGTGACTTATTTTTAATTAACCAAAAAAAAAAAAAAAAGTGGAACTGTTTTAGCCTTTTTGATCGTTGCGTGTAGAAGTTTCTACATTATCTGGTCTAGTGACTGTACTTTAAGCAAAGATGAAAAAAGCTGCCCCAGTCTCGCTGGGTGGCTTGCATGCCATTTTCCCCAGTCAACACGGTGGGTGGCCTGCTCATGTTAAAAGTAGTCTTTGTAAAATAATTGTTATATCTAAATAATGTTTAAACTTTGTTGAAATTTTGAAGCCTTGATGTAAAAAAAGTTTTGTCAGGGTAGCTATTTCTGCTGCGCACTATTTAGCATAGAACACTTTAATCCATTAAGGAGAAATGCAGAAGGAAAACAGCTAGTGGACATTTCGGTCCAGACCACTGACAAAGGAGGAGTTTTCTTTTGAGGTTTTAATAAATTCTCGTTTCATAAATCCTTCTAGTAAGCAAGATGTGCTTTGTTAGAACGCGTATGTTTCTCGTCCATTCATTTAACAGCCAGGAAGCAACGTACTAGATCTGGGAATTAAAAGTCACATTCAGGAGGCATATCTGAATTCCATGAAATGTTTTTAGAAGGTAACTGACAACTGCAGGAAAAGCACAGTGGTTGCCATCTCTAGTTTAAAGTTACACACCTTCGGCTCTTTATGAATCAGCCTGCCCTAGATACCCTCAGCTCAAGTAAATGATTTCAGTTGTTTGGTTTTGTTGTTTTTTTCTTTTGGGGAACTTTTTCTGTTGTACATAGAAATTTAAATATATCAGATTATTTATTAGTGTCAGAGTGAGATTTGACACAGGTCTGTCTTTTTAGACTTAAAAAGACTGTAAAATTTCTTCCCTACTAACCCCTCCAAATTCTTTCTACATTAACAATCTTCATCTCTTAATTACTGATGAATAATCTAAACCTAAAATAATCCACGGATAAAGATTCAGGTCCATGTCAACAAACTATGTTTTCAAAACAGATGATTCATCTACTGCGTGCAAATGTTTTTCCTCCTAACTACAGCTCACATTATCCAGCAGTCGTCTTTCATGGAGCCTGACAAAAAAAAAAACCACGTAAGGGAATTTGATTGACCTCCTTTAAGATACAATTATTTGCAAGATTCATTATAGCACATCGGAGGTTTATAAATGTATATTTAATAGCTTGTTTAGCAATTAAATTAGCAATCTAGGAAAAACTGCAAGCATCTGTAATTCCACCACTAACACCAGATTGCGCTGATGCTATCCCAAGCCACTTCAACCCAAAATCTGGCACACTCTTAAGGGACGCTCAGATGCTGCGGAAAACATCTTTATTCTTAGGATTGTAGTCGAGCTCACAACACCAACTGACTCCCAAAACGTGCACCTACGGTTCATTAAATGTAAAATTTGACTAGAAATTTCAAGTAATTCTTGAAAGCAGGGCCTGTTACCAAGGGATTATGGAGGCTTTTCGATGGTCAGATAAGAAACGAAGCTTTGATCCTAAACTACTTTGCATAATATTATTTACTCTTTTTAAATCCCTGTGTTCCTACTTCCCTGCCTCCCACCCATCAGGGCTTGCAAAGCCTCGGGAGGAAAAGCAGCCAATTCTTCTCACGGCAGAGCCAAGCTTAATACCACTCTGAAGTGCCTGGCACAAGTTCCTCGACAGATGCAGATGAGAAAGCCACAGTGTGCCACACAAAACTGCAGTGAGACAGTATAGCTCCAGTTGTCTCATACTGGAGCGTGCAGGAAAATGTCAGAGAGAGATTTTTTTTTTTTTGCTTTTTGCTTTAAAAATCTGTCACATGATTTAGTGGAAGGGAGAACGCTCCCCAAAGAGCCTGAGCTCAGGGCATGACAAGGCACAGATACAGAGCACTGGGGGCCACACTGCCGAACTTCAGCAAATGCTTTTACCTTTTATCCTCTAGCTATCAAATGATTAAACTACACCTTTATCGTGGGCATCGATGAGCCTCTACTGAAAAGAGTGAGAGCTGCCCGCAAAGCCCCCGCTTTCTCTGTGCTCCCCACAGAAACACTCTCCCAGTCACCGCACTCTTCATACCAGAGAAGAAAAACAGTGAACTTCCATCTCACTGTCTTGATTTCATAAAACACACTCAGCCTTTCCAGCACTGAGTCAGCTATCTGCATGTCACTCCTGCTTATTGATACAGCACTAAGGGAAACATCCCTTCCTCTGTGAAAAAAATCACAATGAAACAAAGTAAAATTATCTTGGCAGGAGTCCCAGAATTCAAAAAGAAAAAAAAAAAAGTCACTTTTTTGATCTGATGAAACACATCCCCAACTGCAGCAAGTTCAAGCCACCTCTCTCACTGCAGCCTTACAGCTAAGACAGAGAAACAGAAAAGAAAGTACTGACTGCTTTTTAAAGGTTCCAAAGACCACGCTAATTCCAAGTAGTCTAAATGGCAGCACCCCGAGTGAAAGAGATTGTGTGAATAGACCCTGCTGGTGCAAACAGCTTGTAGTTGGGTTTTTAACTCTTTTGCTCAAACCTCTTACAATCCCAGTACTCAGCTTTGCTCATCCTACACTTCTGCCTATCCACGTAGCTCCTCTGTTTTCTTTGTCCACTCAAAATTGAGATGCTGCCAAAATTCATTTAGAGTAAATGCTTTACAACATCTTTATTGGGGTATTTACCCCCTGTTACCACAGACACCGCTGAAAGTCACGGCAAAGCTGCAGCTTGTTTCAGAAGGTGCGTGTTGCACCCTAAAATCACTCCCACCAAACAGGGCCAGGCAAGAGAGGCTGCACTGTTTTCTACTGTCTACCGTGTTCCTAGGAACATATTAAAGCTTGTTAGAAAGTCCAGAGTCCATAAATAGTTGCTGCTGGGAGGACAAAACTTACTGTTCAGTACATTCTCCAGTTTTTGCGTCATGGATCCTTCTACTTTTTCCGTTCCATCCGCTTCCAGTTTTTGATGGATTGCTGGAATAAAGCGTCTAGTTAAAATGCAGGACGTTTTAATAGGTGGGAACACATTACATCAAAGTGACACTTCGAAACATTTTCAAAATTAAAAATAAAGTGTTATTTTTCTTGTTAGACATAAAAAAAATACAAGCATGCTTGATGGCAGCAGTCTAGTGCAGGACGGGGCTCAGAGCCAGACACTGCAGAGTTTAACCGTTACTTGGACACGGGCTTCCTGCACCTTCTTGAACAGGACAGCGACGCTCGAGCAGGACAGAAATTGTGGAGAGAATAATCCTGTTTTAGCTGCCTCACAGTACAAGTGTTAATTCAATTGAGTACTTTGAAAAGTATCTTTTACGCACAAAATACTTCTGCTTTGTAAGGCAAGGCTTTTACACAGATCTCACCAGAAAGGAATTACCAATACTTAAAGGGCAGAGATAATCTCACGGTGAATTTGGATGACCTCAACATCAAGTGCTAGGACACTTCCCCACCAGCTGTTTTCAGCTAGAAAAACACCCTCTCAAAAGACACAACGTCAGAGTACCCTGCAGCATTAACCGTGCCGCAGCAGTGCGGCGCTTTTGCTCAAAGCATGAAATACCTATTTTTAAGATCCTATTTTTGTTTTCCTATCCTAAAATGCCCAAAGCCCTAATTCTTGTTTCCACGTGGAACTACAAAGCGATGTGGAAGTGTTAATCAGTGCAATATCAGCGCTAATTCATTGGTTTATTACGATTTCTTTTCCAGGAAGAGCGAGATTTACCAGCACAGCCTGCCTACACCGTACTGCTCTGGCACGACAAGCAGCGCACGGAGTGTGGATACTCCTTTCTTCTCCTTGCCCTCTCTGCCCCAGCCTTCCTTCCTGCCTCTTCCCCATTCAGTACCACTGGCACAGATCAAGGTTTCTTTCCCCTTTATATATATTTTTTAAGATACATACAGCATATATAAAACAATTCTTTTAAAAATTTGATTTTTCTTTCCAATTTTTACTCAGCTAACATATGTAAAATCTAGTTCATCGTGTTTCAAGGACAACACAGCATCATCTTTACTTGCCAGCAGAGATGTCATACTTGCATGTTTTTGCATAGATGAGTGCCTGAAGTGGCTATTTCCCTATTTTTTTTTTTCCCCCCTTTCACTTAAAGAAAAAGAAACTCTGCAGCTTAAGGCTCTTTGCAAAGAGCACTTCTGAAACAGTATAGTCACAGTGAGTTATCACACTTGATAACTTCGCAAAGACTTCTGTGCGGGACATGACTTGCACACGACAATAAAGCACGGGTTGCCTACGAGCATATGAAGGGCAGCCCTTTTGGAATGCTACTTTCAAGGCTGCAATCAGAATTATGGGAAATAAATCAGCTGAACTCCCTGCTGCTGACAGGTGAGTCAAGCTGAGTGAGCCCAGCTCCTCCCAGCTCAGTTTGCAGCTCCCCCGAGCAGGGGAAAGAAGCTTCCTGTGGAACCTCTCCTCTGCAGCAAAGTCACCGTCGAGCCATCAGCAGAGGGGACGGGCGGAGAGACGCGAGGGTCTGGTACAGCAACGCTAAGTTCCAAGAAACTAAACCAAGGAAACAAGAGTTCTGGCCTGTTTGACTCTTATTTTCTTAGCAAACAGTTCCTGAATCACAAAACACGGTAAACATCTTGGATAGTTTAGGGTTTTGGTTGCTTGTGAAATTCTTAACACTCATTTAAATGTGCACTTAAGGGGGATCGCTGGGAGGAAGACAAAACCAAGCCGCGTGTCCACCAGCACTACTGTTGATCCATAGCAGTAACCATCCAGAAACACTTATCCGAACCTTTTAGAGTACTTGGTGCTCTCTGTGTAAAGCAGATTTGGTTGTGAAAAACAAGTCACACTTTGTCATTTGTTCAGGATTATTTAGGGTTTTGAACTATTTAAGAAAAATTGGAATTTCAACACTTTCAAGACATTTAAGACTTCGAAAGAAACAGCCTGTTATATTTTTCCTAGGTTTTAATAAAAACTGCTTAAAAAAGTTAGAGAAAGCCATATACTGATTCTCGAGAGCGTCTTTTCCTATGACTACCACCACTTTCTGTAGTATTTCTGCTAAATCCTTTATTATTTCTCTTCTGTTACTGAGTTAGGATGAGGTTTTCAAAACCAGTTCATTAATAGGTCAGTTCTGGGCAGAGTAACAAAGATATTTAGGAGTTAAGGTTCTCCACAGAGAAGAACCTTCAGATGTCTCAAGAGGCGGCTACCAGAGCACATACTTTCACGCTTGGGGAAAGAGTTTTCCTTTAAAAGGTAATTCATGTAAACATTACAGTCTGATTATGGGATAGGGCATCATAAAAATCAAGCTTTTATGTTGCTACAGCTTATAAGTTATCTCAGAATTATCTCCAGTTCAACATTTCTTGTCTGTATTTGTGGTCTAAGCAGTTTCGTCAAACACCCCCAATTCCTGTAAGATTTATTTGGTTTCATCTTCTGGAAATACACAACAATCAGCCAGTCCACCTTGTGACCAACACATGACAGATTTGGGGCTCATTATACACTTTCAGAAGAGACTGTGGAGAAAAACAATGTTTTTAATCTTAAATTCAACCATACATACAGCTGTTGTCTTTTCTTTCGTACTGTATTTAGTAAATGCGAAGCATCTTTACCTGACAGAGCATCTTGCGCTTCGAAAAACGTGCTGAGACCTCCTTTGACATAAGCCAGGCTCCCCTCGTTTTTCTTATTGGCTTGTTTCTTCAAATTCACAACAGCCGTTTTGAGCTGATCAAAACTGAAAACAAACAAGGAAACCCCCACGACTTTCAAACAATGAATAAGGTCGGCTACTGAACAAACAGCACAAGCTACTTGGAAAATAAAGCCAGCTACTTCTGCAACAACTAAGGAGGACTGAGTGCTAATGAGCGTGCTTCTCAGTAAAGACAATTTACTCTTAGTCCAAAGAGGTTTTGATTTTTAGTTTTAATCCTAAATGGAGGGCTCCTACCACTTGTGATGGAACAGACTTCTTTATGATACTAATTAGTCGAGAAGATTCTTCGGAACACGCAATACTGCTCTCAGTTAACTGTCAGGTCTACATCACACAGGTGACAGTAGGACTCGCTCCACGCAGGTGACAGTAGGACTCGCTCCACGCAGGTGACAGTAGGACTCGCTCCACTTAGCACACCACATTAGGTACCGGGATGTTAAAACTCATCCCATCGGTTTAACTCTGCAGCTTAGTTCACAACCCTGTTTCCCTTCGTTTCTGGACTCCAGTATTTTTATGCTGGTTTGGAGATGCAGTTGAGAACTCGACGCAGTATTGCCGAAAAATAAAAAGCTGAGCAGGTTCCTGCTTTACGACAGTCTATTTTTCATGTGTGGTCTACGGAATTGTTTTTGAAAGACACTTCATAGGGGAATATTAATCACAACTCATCATTCCTGTTAGTACATTCCTGTTAGGTTTCTTTTTGGCTTAGTTTCCTTATATTTCTAGATGATTGCCAGTTTGCATTTGATTTCGCTTTTATATTTTTTTGCCAGCGGCTGCAATTATTATAGAAGTCTTAGGTCGTGACTAATCCTTCAATACTTGCCTTTTTTTTTTTTTCTTGATGATGATGAGCATGACCTCAGTAGTCACGCTACTGGATCCTTTACAAAAGCACTATCATGAAGAAGCTCAGAAATACAACAGATGATTTCCATCCTTGCAGTCTTTCCTCCTACATGCAGGCCAAACCCATCTCCCCAGTACAAGCGAATCAAACAAAAACCTGCACCGTACCTCGGCGAGGAGAGGGAAACAATGAAGTAAGGAAATTAAGACCTAAGGCAATGCCACTAATACTCTCTGCTCTTTTTAAAACAGGGGTAGAAAAAGACATATCGAGAGCACAACCCAAACTGTAGCTGAGAGACAAAAACACGCTGCTGCTCTTAGACACTGGCCTTTTTATACCGATGATGTCACAAGACTTTGCTTTATTTCCCGTTTCCATCTGCTGGACAGAAATCACATCACTCAATAGCTGGACTGGTCTACTTGGGCATACAAGAAGCAATCACCAGCAGCATTTTCAAAGTAACAAAAATCTGTCCAGTTCTCTTTTTAGGCACTGTTTCGTGTTATCTGATGATCTAATAGCATGTCTAAATAGTTTGTTTATAATTGTCAGGATATTGCCAGCATTAAAAAAAAAAAAAAGAGATGTTATTTTGATTGCTTGAAAAGAATTTCCTTCAAGGAAAAAATAGATATAAGCTAAGCAAAACACCAGTGCACCATGCATTTAGCACTCCCAATACCTGAGGTTATGCGGAGGACAAGAACTAAATCATTGCTTTGTGTTTCCAGAAAACCAGCACAAATGATACGCAGCAGATAACTCCACACTTCCAGAATATTTCCAAAACTACACACTTGGAAGTGGGAAGAAAAAAAAAAAATCCAGTTTTGCTGCTTCTTTATTTAAAAAGCTATTTATAATTAGACTCAAAACACGACTGGATTCACCCTACCCTCGGAGCCGTTCCTCCGGCTGGGTTTTACACAGCTTTTGCACCTTCAACGCCAAGATTTAGATTTAATAAACCAATAGAGGGGCTACGAATCAGGTCTGGTTAAAAACGCAGTTTTCCTTCCTCATAACCACATGGAGCAAAGCGGTTGATTCAAGCTCCTTGCCAAGCAGAAACACCTCAGGCAGCAGAGACTACAGGTCAATTGCTGCACACGTCAACCACCAGTGGCACATCTGTTGTGGAAGGAAGTAACATCAAGTGACTTGCATTTAAAACAGTTATTTCTGATAGCAACAAACCTTGTGGTTGAATGATTCTCAATCAGGTACCAGGCAGCAGAGAAGTTCTCACTAGTGAAATCAGCACTCATCCCAGGAAACAATGCCTCTAAATCTTTCTGAGGAAATCTGCCTCTGAAAAATGAATATTCATTTCTTCAGTGAGACATATTCTTGCAAACAGCATACAATTAAAAGTGTCAGGTAAAAACAAACAACAAACAAAAACCCACAAAAAAACCAACCCAAAACCAAATCATGTTCCAACAAGATGCAGCATGACTGGGAAATAAGAGATTGAAATCTAATCTAAGACAGACTAATTTTACCATTTTGGTTTCACCGTTACATCGACGACTGGTGCTGCCTGCACAAAATGCTAATTTATCTAGGAACGTAATAAATTCCTGCAAATGAGTTTTGCCCACAGATTGTGGGACAGAAATGAAAGTTTATGTTTTGGTGTTTTGTTTGTTTGTTTTTTCTTCCAGTTTGATGTTTGACTGCATTGAAATGTTCTTCAGAGCTTT
The DNA here is from genome assembly GCA_033439905.1 of Ceryle rudis. Lineage (NCBI taxonomy): Eukaryota > Metazoa > Chordata > Aves > Coraciiformes > Cerylidae > Ceryle > Ceryle rudis. The sequence continues at coordinate 31,557 of JAAGNO010020125.1, forward strand.
TCTCCAGCAGATGTCTTCGTGCAGAACCATCCATTAGCAATGCATTTCTGGGAGCTTTTATCTGTGCGGACATATTTTAGACGTAGTCACAACAGAACAGAAACACGATGTGAACGTGTGCGGTATGTTAACAATATGTTATACTCTGTGGTGTAGTATCCTTATTTTTATCATAAATTTTACCAGTAGTTTTTCCACTAACAGATACGGGGAGCTTGGAATGACTTGCAGCAGCTGTCTCCGCAACAAGCTGCTCACTAAGAAGCTCAAACTGAAAGCAATTGTATTTCCAAAACGTCTGGCCAGATGCATCTAAAAGGAGACTGACTCCACATACACACAAGTTTGTTTCATTAACTTCCATTAGTAAATTAAATAAGTCAGTCCTTGGAAGTTGTTCTCATGAAAACTTCCTTACTGTTTACTTATAAGTAAGTACATATGCGACTTGAGAAAGTATTTCTGGTTTACTCCTTTCACCATTATGGGGTGGATATGAAGGAGCAGCAGAAGCTGAGGAATGCAGTGGAAGGGTTGATCATGGTTCTGTTGATTCGCTCGCCATACAGGAATCGCTTCAGGGAGCGACTCTGAATACTCGATCAGGGAGTAAAGAGCAATCACTGCAAGAGAAACTGGGAACTGAATCCAGAAAGCCTCAGGAAAGGGCGAGAGGTTTACTGTCCGTGACAACTCCACGTGCCGCGCTACCTTTACAATTTCTGCAAAGGTTTGGGCGTTGGATTCATGCAGTCAGGCGTTCTGCTCGGCAGACTCCTATCCGAAACAGATCAGATCAGGTACTGGACCTCTAGTTAACATTCTGAAGTAGGGTTACTCGTCCCTCAGCATCACTTTTTATATTTAAAGTAATAAAGCTTTCAACTGTTGCTTATATTAATGAGAATTATCATCAAAATAAATTCAGTTTCAAGCTGCTACACGCCTCCTTCAGAGATATTCCGAGTCTGTGCAATACACTGATGCGCTACTAGAGGTAGAGGTCCTTGCTCCCATGTACAGGGCGTGCACATCGGCTTTGGGCTCCAAACACAGAGGGTGCAACTAGTTCACTTGGGGCACATCGAATCACAGACTGGTTTGGGTGGGGAGGGACCTTTCAAGCTCATCTCATCCAACCCCCACACAGGGAGCAGGGCCATCTGCAGCCAGAGCAGGGGGCTCAGAGCCCCGGCCAACCTCCCCTGCAGTGGTGCCAGGGATGGGGCAGCCACCACCTCTCTGGGCAGCCTGGGCC
>JAAGNO010020125.1:32914-54504 GCA_033439905.1 Ceryle rudis
TCCCCTGCAATGGGGCCAGGGATGGGGCAGCCACCACCTCTCGGGGCAGCCTGGGCCAGGCTCTCACCACCCTCAGCGTCAACAGTTTCTTCCTTCTCTCCAGTCTGAATCCACCCTCACATGTGCCCATCAGTACAAATTTCTTCCTCCCCCACTCCCCCCCCCCAACTTTAGGTTCTCTATAGCCCGATACTCAAATCTAACTTAACGCCACAGCTCGCAGCAGCTCGTACAAATTCTGCTACAGACTTGCACATATGCTGAGCGTTTCTAGTCTCCAGAGGCTTGAGGTTGCCCTCTCCACAGGTAAATCACAGCCTTCAAGCACTCCCAACTGAGTAACAGCTGCAGAACGTGAGGGATGCTCATGAAGCGAGTGCCTGGTGAGGGATGCACCTTAGCGAGATGAATTGTGCAGCACAGATTATTTTGCGCCCAGGGTTTGTAATCTCACCTCACGCTTGGCAGCACACGTGATGGCACTTGCAGGTTAAAGGCAGGTCCCAAGGACAGGATGCAGACACCAAAAGGTTAACTCGAACCTCAGTTCCACAGGAGGTTATAGGTCAAAAGGAGCAACTTGAAATAAACACAAATTCTGAATAGCAACCAGCACAGACCAGCTCCAGTCAGAGCTGCTGCCCGCTCCCTGCTCTCCCAGGAGCGGGCTTTTGCGGCACGAGTAACGCTGGGAAAGACCAGCACGAGGGACACCAGAGTAGCCTAAGCATGACAAAGCGGGCGGTGTTACCAGAGGTCTCACCAACAGCAAGAAGCCAAGGATGCACACTGGCAATCGCTCCCTAGGAGCGCTGAGTTTCCCAGAAATAGGACAACAAAGTGACAGCCACATTTGAGAGACAGCAGAATGTGGTAAGAGAAATCTGCCAAGACAACAGGGGCTGGTAGCTCCACCTGATGCATCAGCCTCGCAAGCAGTAAGTGTTACTTTATTCTTCAACGTCGTCGACCGGGACTCTAAACTGTGACATCCTGCATCTGTCTCCTGCAGGTTTCACGGCTTTCCCACAGGCGTGTGTGTGATGAACGTCTCTACCAGCCCTGCCCAGTCCAGGATGAAGCCGACCGCATCTCCATACAAGCCACTTAAACATCCATAAACACCCAAGCCTCCAGAAAGCCTTTTCCCACCTCCTGGCAGCAGCAGCTGACGGCTACCATGAGGTGGCAGCGTAAGCTCAGCTCTTCCCTCCTCCCAGAGGAGCAGCTTGGCGTGGGAAGGGGGAAGCATCTGTGTTCAGTGGGTGGACGCAGAAGTATCTGGAATGTACTTAACATGTCAGCATTTGCTTTCATGTACGAGATGGATCCACCACCGTGACCTCTGCTGCATGCAAAACAACAAACTCTGCTCAAAAGTTCTCCACAAGGTCTGAGCGCTGCCCCTGCCTTGCAGAGAAGAGGTTCTCGTGCTCAGAGCAGGGGAGGAACCTTCGATTAAAGGTCCTGACTTGCCGTGCAGGAGGAGAAAGCTCCGTGGTACATCTGAACAAGCAATGCATTCACAAACGTTATGTAGATCTAAATTTTCCATCAAGAGATTTCAAGCAGTGGTTATGAAACATGAATTGCGTCTCCTCTCCCAGAAGCGGTCAAAATACTGAACAATCCTGTGTTGGTAGGACATAACCTACCAACTTGCTCTTGGAACGGCTCTACACTGTGAGAACCGACCCCAGTACTGCATCATCACTCTTAGTTTTAGCATTTTCATACCAAGTCCCCACATCTCTCAGACCGAGGCGACTACTCTGCATACTCTCTTTCTTCCTGCACGGTATTTCAGCCTTCTGTAAGGCTTCCTGGCTACATCTGTGCAACACCACAGCCAGGAGTGTTCCCTGAGGAGGAAGGTGGCACAGACCTGCTTTGCACTTCAAGCCAGCGTAACAGACAGTGACAGAGAGCTAAAGTTTTGTATCAGTCTTTACCCCATTCTGAAAACTGGAAAACAAGAACTCTGAGGTTAAATATTTTAGACACCTCTTTTCGGATGCGAACGGAACGCTTCAGAGCGCACACACGATACGCACTGGTAGCAACGCCAAAAAAACTCATCTCTTTGGATCAATTCTGTGTTTTAAAAGATGTCTAACGACTGTTAGCAAGGCAGGAGAACGAACACGTGCAAACGCTCTTCTGCAAATGCATTTGTGACTTTAAGGATCATCGCTAACACGCAATAACCAGCAAGTTCAAGTTTCACTACAGTATAAATGATTTTATTCTTTAGCAACTGAGGTTTAGTTAGCTGTATGGCACAAGAGCAGCCGTTCATTCTTGGAAAACGTGAGGAATTTATCAGCCAGAAATGATGCGTATTTACTACTCGTTAACTCGTGGGCTGAAAGCCGGAGGCTCCGCGCTGTGAATACGTGAGCCATTTAAAACAGCCTGCCTGGGTAAAAACCTGGAGGGCTGACTGTATATCCAGGGATCGATCTTCGCATCCTTGCGACACCTGGATACAAACCCAGGACGCTAGTGTGAATTTTGAGCGTACCTATTATTCCTACAGAACACCTACCGGCAGTTTTCTAATTATGAATAGAATGTCTTAGACCCACTATTACCTATTTCCCTTATTTCACAGTTCAAGCCTTTGTCCACTTAAATCCCAGTCACTCCCAGTTAAACTCCAATCTTAAGTCTAGCGAGCCAGAATAAATCTTTTTTTTTTGTCCCTGTGCTCATCTAATAGTTAAGAAAACACTGCACTAAAGCACCTCTGTTCACTACTTCCAGGATCTTTTTTCTAGCTTTCCAATGTCCCATTTGCAACACCTTGACCGCACCCACCTGAATGATTCAAAAGCTTAGATTAATTTTTAAACACATTTTAATTGGGCAAAGTGCCATAAACAGCGTTTGAAAAAGCCACAAAAGGATGTTGAAGAGCTAAGCATAACCTAGATCAAAGGAAATAATAAAATCACACCAGAGAGGCGATCTAACTCTACATTAAGAAGTCTTAGTAAGTCACTGGAATACACAGTCCTGGAGTCCATGAAAGAAGGACCTGTCAGCAGTTAGGTCACAGACTGGAGAGCAACACTGACAAAATCTCATCTTATTACAAAAAATTGGGTTAGTGCTTCAAAAATAAAGAAAAATACGTAGTCAAGCTAGGAAAAAAAATACACAGCCAGAGCCTGGAAGGTGATGCTGGATCTACTAGAAATCCCACGCGGGTTTTGGGAACGTGCAGTTTCCCCATCACAGGGCAACAATGGGCACCGCTGAGTTTCTCCAGCGCACCTCCCCTCACAAACAGGGGTGCTCAGCAGACGAGGACCCCGAGTAACAGTGTAAATTTAAACAGCCTTTGGTTTTGGTAGAGCTAGTACTTCTTTTGATCAAGAACTATTCCTGCAGCTACTTCTAGGAGCTGAGCAGGTTTGGAGCCCTAAGAATGTCCCATTTAAAGCCTTCTAATTCCATTTATCCCTCATTAAATTCTATTTAAGAAAATACACTACATTCCACTATTCTTAGGAACAAAAGTAAAGTCTGTGGGTTGGAAAACAGTATTAATATTTCAATAACAGACTAGTTGATGGGGTGTAATAAATCACATTTTGCAGTGCAATTTTAGCAACAGATAGTAATCTAAAGATGCTGAAAAGCCCCATGAAACTCAAACGTCACAGGACGTATTCCAGAAGTACAATGCATAAATCCAAAGCCCTAGGTTATTTACCAATCCTCAAGATCTAAACGTCACTGAGGTTCGGCGTATCGTGCTTTTAGACCATCTACCGTTCTAATCGATGATCCAGAAATGAGGATTACGAAGCAGGATGGCACATGGAGCGCTCCAGCAACTCCGAGTACCAACAGCTCATAGACATACGTATTTTTAAACCTCTCCCTGCCCTGTAAACCATTAAACTTTTCTGAAGTTCACAAAGGCACATCTAGAGAGAAAATCACTAAAAAAAGTGGATTAAAGGCATTTGGTACTCACTTGTCTATCTCAATACCAAGCGGATTAGCTGGACGTAGGGACAAGGGGGGAATCCCTTTGTTCCTGTCAGTGCGCATGTCGTAATAGTTCATTTCATCCACCCAGACAGCAGACTGATCCAAGATACCTAGAGAAAACACAGCGCAGATCCTTAAAACAACAAGGGCAGTCCAGCACCATCAGCTTCTAACATACTGAATTAATTTGAAAAATCCCGACAAATATAAAATGCATGGCTAGGTGAGACACCGGAGGATACCCCGCAAAACAACCTGGATGCAATTACGCTAAACGATTTCATTATAGCTGCTGAAGAGGTATTCGTGGCCAGGCATCAAACACCAGCCTCTGACAGAGGGCATGGCTTCAGCCGCATTAGAAGCATTTTCCTGAACACAGAGTATTAGTATTTCTCATTCCCACAAGTATTTTGGTGTCCGTCCAAATCTTGTCATCTACTACTTTCAGAATGAGCCATTACCAGGAGGTGGTCTTATTTGCCTAATTTTAGGGAAGATCCCTCTTCTGTGCCACTCACTAACCAAACAGCAAGTGAACTTTGGCCACGTGCCACGATGGAGGAGTCAAAGGACACAGGACTGACTTCGCTTCTGAAGCCCGAGCACGGACAATGCATGAAGCTGAGGCACAAGAGGTCTTGGTCCTCACCTAAAAATGCAGCTAGATGTACTCCTGGCCATGCCCTTCTTCAACACACCCACCAGAGACTCAATTCCAGACATCACCCCTTCCCCACACTTACCCATCTTTCACAATACCGACTCTCCTCTCCCATCACCAAGAGCTTCACTCGATTCACCTTTCTGTAATTAGCATCTTAGCACAGCTCGGGAGAAATTATCTGTTAACCGTCACCGAACCACAGAGAACAAAAGCCTCAAACAGCTCTTGTGAGAAGCCCTGTGTTGGAAAAGGTAACTACCCAACTTCATCAGTGAGGTGTTCTGAAAACACATTTTCAATCCAGAGGGTATTTAGACTGGATTCTAGGTGAAGCAGAGGTCCCAGACTGCTTGGCAACATCATTTCAACGGTTAAGCATCTCATGCGAAATGCTTAAGACTTCCCATCTTGCAGGATGGTTTGAATTACAAATAAAGAATGGGGCTGAGGACTCAACTTTCTTTCAAGGATTAACTGTCAGCTCAGGATTTAGGTGTAAAGCTCATGAGCTCGTTTACATTTTGTATTTATCGGGCACACTGAAGGGTAATTACTGGACCTATTATTAATTGTTTTTACATTTGAGAGGTTTCTTTTTCTGTAAGTAGTAGCAGTAACAGGCTACTTTTCTTTAGTCACTGCGGGTTTTGTCAGGATATTGAGATGGAAGGACTGAGGTCACATATACCATGAGTTTATCTGTACGTATATGTGTATTTGCACATTGCATTGATATACTCTGCTTCTTCTAGACAACTGAAGATTGTCCTGAGGTGGATCCACTGTAAACACGCATTTTATTTAAAGAGGCACTGGGTCATATATTTGTTTAGCAAAGAAAACAGGTATGAATTTGAACAAGAAAATACCTATTTTTTCAGGTTTAAGCAGTTTGAAGGAAACCGTTGAAGTTCCTTTGCCACCAGACTTTGTAGTAACAATAATGTCTCCCTTGTCATTTTTCGCCTGTCCCACTCGACACACGATTTTACTGGCAGACATCCACTCTGCAGTCAGCAGACAGTTGTGCCCACAGATGGTTAAACCTGGGAAAAAGCAAAACAGAAATACCCTGCTGTGAACAGAAGTAGCTTTTGAAATCCTCTAATGCAAAAACATTTACGATGCTTCATATATTTCACATACACGTATGACCCATATCCAGTCCCTTACAGCCAACCTGTAGGACTTTGCATAGCAAAAAAGAAATGAAACGCTGCAAAATATTCACAATGAACAATGTTTCTTCAACCTTATTTGTTCAGCAGTACTTTTGCTGACACAGAAAAGGGTTTTGGTGGGAAAAAAAAAGTATTGACAAATATTCTGTTCCGATTTCTTCTGTACAAAACCCACGATGCAAGAGCGATTCTGCTGAATAAACTGCCCCTCTTGTATGAACGAATAGTCACGTGATGTTCATCTATAACCTCCTCTAAACTTCCTCCTAGCAAAGTACAAACTGTGAAATAAAAATCCAACATATATTTTAGCCATTAAGTTCTCTCATAGGAAAAAAGACAGTGGCCTATTAAGTACGTCAAGCTTTAGTGTTTAGGAACATCACATAGGAGGCAAAGTACACCTTAATGTGAGGTCCAAGGCTTCCTGGGGCTTCACAACCAAACAAGTCTGAGCAGTTGATCAATCTGATCGATTCCGGTGAGATTGGGATGCTGGGCGCTGGAATAGATGGATTGTTTTCTCAGATCTAGAACCATTTCCATATTCCTAATTGGAGTTTTGTTATACCGAAGAATTGGCAAGACCCTCATTTCTATAGGACTCTTGGAGAACAACAACATTTAAGTTCTCCTTAAATAACACCCTTACCTAGAAACATTTTTCCTTATGCCCAGAGGGACACAGGCACACTAGCGTGTTGGCTGCCCCGGAGGAGTTATAAACTACTCGGGCACAGCCGTTCCTCCCCTGTTGGCTTGGCTTTTGTTTTTAATTTCTAGAAAGCTCTGACCAATTTGAAAAATACTTACAGACAGAAGAGGGTCAGCCTATGTGGCTCAGCACCAAAGCTTCACATTTACTTTTTCTCACAATGTAAGTTTCTGACATTACGCAGCAGACAAGTTTGGCAGTTTTTGTGGCTGTCAGATGTAAAAATGCCTCACTCCCTGCCAAAAAACTCTTTTGAAAATGAGAACAACCGAAAACTAAAATCCAGAAAGGCATTGAATCTTACTACAAAGGAGACTCATTTTACTCAAGCAAGGACAGTAGATTTGTTTCTTAAAAGATGCCCAAATAAGGGGCGGAAGGACAGGTGCAACAGGATAAACGCATGCAAAAAAAGCCTTACAAATATAAAAATATTCCGGCTGTGATTTCCTTGCACTATTTTAACCAGGCCGGTTTGTGTTTTTCAGAGGGGAAGAAAAACCCCACACATTTATGACGTGGGGTTTAACCTTAGGCTATACTATTACAGCTCTTCTGCTTTTACACCACCAACTGCTCTGAAAGAAGAAAGACTGTGGCAGGAATGAAGACTCGCTGCAAGAATTTCTCTGAACCATTCATAAATTGGTTTTGACCCTAAATTTCAAGGGTCTGAATTCATGCTTACATTAAGTAATACTTTAAAAGCAAGATCTGAAATACAGCAATTTAGTAGGGTAAAGATTTTGGAACAACTGTTTTAAAGATCCTCATATCAGTTATATTCTACTCAGAGTTTCCTAAAGTTCTCAAGAGAACAGAATCAGAAGATTGAGAACTTCTGAAACAATTAAAGGCATGCTAGCAGAGATTTTTCTTTTTTTTTTTTTTCCCTCTAAAAGGAGAAAACTTCCCTTTAAATAAAATTTCATTTTAATCCATAGCGCAGCGCACAGATCTTTGAGAACGTCACACTCAGGTTCTAACTTTTATGTGCGTTTCAATAAATAGGCACAAGTAATTCTCTTATTCAGACTTTCCAATTTTGGTTAAGCTTCTGTGTTGACAATTTTACAATGCCTATAAAATACAGCTGCAAATGTCTTAAATGTCTAAACCTTGAGAGCATAAATGTTAAAGGTATCTCCTGGATTTGACGTTTTGTACCATGAGCTATTGAGTTACAAATAAAAAGTTGATTTGGTTTCAAAGACACAGAGAGATTACTAAAGGGCTCTCTCTTCTGAAACAAAAAGGCATGTTCTCCTATTATGGGATATTCTAGTTATATATACACACACACAAAAAAAGTTTCTTGCTTTTCATCTTATTCTAACGCATCTCAAATAGCAGATTATAAACTTTATAAAAACCCTCACTCAGACTTGCTTAAATCTCATGCCTACAAAGCAAGTACTTCCATTCAAGTCACGGGGAATATTTACATGCTTAATTTAACCAGGAAAAGAAATCTGTACATGTCTGGGGCCTTAGTCACTCGCTGGAGAAAGCTGAGAACTGGGCTAAGGTAAAAAATAAGGCAATCCGTTATTTATTTTTTTTATTTTTACCTCCAAGGATGAGATTATTAGCAGCAATGTACAAGATCACCTCCAGGAAAAAAACCAACTTAGCAGATAGTCAGCTGTAATACTGAGGCACAGCGCAGGAGATGTCCTCCTTCCAAGGACCTAGCACTGATCCCTTCTAAGGGCATCACACCAGCGAGCTAACGAGGCTATCGAAGCACATCAACCCCACAAGTACACAGAAGCAGACTCACCTCTAACACCATCAGTCATTTGATCACGTCTCAACCAAGGTTCTTTAGCGCACCACAACCTTCTCTAGCGGCGCACAAACCCTGACACTCCTTTTGAGACAGCAAACTGAAGTGAAGGGGAAAACTGTAGTAGTTTATGCTTGGCCATAAAGTTCATGGTGGTGGCCAAGGGGCCAAGGATGGAATTCAGGAATCTTGGTTTACAGCCACGAAGTGAAAAATTGTTTCTAGCAAAGCCAAACAAAATTCCAATGGACTTCAGAGGAGTCATGATTCCACAACAAATGAGATAAATTGTCTCTACCACGAGTACTGACGTACACATATGCTTCACTTACAAAAGAAGTAAGGGAAATTCCAGTAGTTAGAGTTCACTTGGATTTCCAGAAGACTTTACAAAGTCCTTCTTGAAAGGCTTAAGAAAACTAAGCAGCTGTGGGATAGGACCCTCAAACAGCTAGGGAGCTTGGTAAGGCAGAGACAGGGTTACAGTAAGTGGTGTGTTTCCACCGCGGAGTTTCCACGGGGTATGTGCTGCGATCGCTTATGTTCCATATGTTCATAAATGACAAGATAAAGAGGTTACAAAGTTAGCTGATTATATTAATTTGTTCAGAATGGAAAGACAATAAAATCTAGGAAAAAAAAAAAAGATGTAGAACAGTTCTGATGAGACCGAGGGGATGATTATAACATAGGCGCTGTCAAGCAGCGGCTGAAATTCACTGAACAAAGACAAAACCTGAAACTCACAGGTGACAGGCTCAGACTGACCCTCAAGCATTAAATCAGGGCAGAACAACAAGCAGCATTAGCTCCACGCTTTGTAGGCATTATATGGAAAACAGAATCCTATGGAAGAAACCCAACCCAAAAGTGAGAGTACGGTGTCATGCCACAGTGCCTTCACACCCGCAGCACTGCACGTGACCAAGGTGATGTCCACCCATCGCCGGCAGCAAAACCAAGAGATCCACTGAAGAGCAACAAGAAGGGTCAAAGACAGATGCAGAAAATTTGAATACACTGGGGACTTTTCAGCTTTTCATTCCTAGCATTCCACAGAGGACATGGAGTCAGGGCAAGGACAGGCTCGTCCAGCAGAGAATGGTCACGGACCGGGCAGCAGCCCTCAGCCTGGGGACTCCAGCGCGGAGCTGTGGGAGGGGCTGCCCTCATACCGTGCAATCTAGAGCTCAGCACACAAACGAACTCTCTGATAGTATCCTAGATGTGACATTCTACAGCTTCAAAAGAAGGTTTTTTCCCCAACTTACCTATAAGGTCTGTAGGCCCAGTCCCCAGATTTTCTCCTCTAATTGTCACTTTTGTCCATGAGATTCCTTCATTGGGAGAGATGCCCGTGACCAGCGGGGGCTGCCGTGCTCGAGACATGATGTCTGTTTAGTTACTGAGAGCTGAGTCACTTTTATCCGTTCTGCAAGAAAGAAATATTTTTAAAAAATAATTACATACTGTAACAATTATTAAAAGCCTTTTAAGCTGTTCTGCAGTGGCAGAGAAACCTGTAAATATTATACACCACTCAAAGCCTTTATGCCACAGTTATTAGAGAATGAAGAATACCTGCACCACCTCTGCACTTCCAGGTTTTAATGAAATAGAGCTCTAGTTCTGAGCTGTAACAAAAAAATATGTTCAGAAAACTATTAACCCCTCAAAATGCTTAACGGAACTATATACACACACTCCAAATCACCTTCAAACAAGCCCACTCAAACCTTTACTAGAAAGTTATTGGATTCCTTAAAAAGCTTAGAGCTAAACTAAACACTAGACTAGGGTTCTAAATTTGGGTAACGTCCCCATCAAGGGTGGGCTTACGGGCACAGACAGTCCCATGGGAAGAAGCCCCCAGCACTTATTTGTGTAAAGCACCAACATTTGTGTAAACCGAGAAAATTAAAACATTACTGACACTAAAACGTTACCACAACCCTAGCAGAAAACATCAACAAAACAAACCATATCCCGACAGATCAACAGAAACACACATAAAATTATGGAAGAAGCATTTCCAGAAGGCTATTTCTTTGGGTTGAAATTCGGAGCCAACCCAAGCCAGGCTGATGAGCTCTGAGATGCAGACACCACCAGGCTGCACGTGTTACTACGTTTAGTTTACTATGCAACCGACCACAAACTCCTAAGGCTTCCGAGCAGTTTCCTTTGCACAGCTCTGCAGCCAGGAGAAGAAGAGGAGTAGAATCTGAGGAACCTAATGCTACCTGGAGTAATCAGAATCGAGGATTGCTGGGAAAGTCTGGTTTATTCCTACACAATCGCAAGATGAGTACGAACACAAGATCAGACCTTTCAGAACCTGAAGGTCCCTCTGGAGTCCTGTGCAAAGAGGATGTTGGAGAAGAATCAGGTGCCTCTGTTTACCTAAAGCAAAGGGAACAAACTGCATCTACTCCTCATAGAATCCCAGTCTGGAAGGGACCTCGAGGATCATCTGGTCCAACCTTTCTTGACAAGCCTAGACAAGCTGGACCAGGACCCTGTCCAGCTCAGTCTTCAAAATGTCCCATGCTGGGGACCCCAGCACTTCCCTGGGGAGATTACTCCCATGGCTGATTGCCGTCATAGTGAAAAGTTTTCCTCATGTCTAATCAGAATCTCCCCAGGAGTGACTCGCACCCATCACCCCTCATCTAGTCCACAGGACTCCTTGCGAAAAAGAAGTCTCATCTTTGCAGCTACAGTCTTGCTTCTGAGCAGCGTGCTGATGTAGGAACCATGTTTTTCAAGGTTTATCTTATCTATGTAGCCCTTGGGGCTTTTCTAGCCGATCCTCAGCAGCCCTCAAAGATCCACAACAGCTGTGAAGCACCAGAAACCAGTTACATCTCCACACACAGTCACCTTCACCGTGAAGCGGCACGTGTCTAGAGACCATGAAGGCAACGTAAACCATGTCTCTAAAGGTTTACAGACAATGTTAATCGGTAACACAGATGTAAAAAAAAAAAAAAAAGGCCATCTTCAGAAATTCAGTGGTAAATGGAAAGGAAGGAATCTTGAGGAAAACAAGTAAAAGAGAAGCTACTTTGGTATTAATTGGTTGATTTTCCCCTCCCCAAAAAAAATGTCACAGTTCCCTTGCACCGCAGCCGCTGTTCCTTTCAAGCTGCCCAGGCACACAGGTCATTGGCTGAATCAATAGCAAAACTCAGAAGTAATATTACAACATATTTCTCTGGATTTCAGAAATTGGCACTAGATCCCCCTTCATGATGAGCTAAATAAATGTAATAAAAACGCTGAGCCTCCTGAGGTCTACTATTTCTCCTAAAGTATTTCCATACTTACTGCAGAATTGCTTTAAAATACCTCACTGGAATGAGAATACCACAGTAAATCTCAACACATTACAAAAGCACCCCAGCACTCAGACGCTCCAGTATTGGTATTATTTTTAAACAGCAATTGGTTTCATTTATCCCAACGCATAAGGGAAGGAGCTCTATGGGAACTGTTCTTACTACAGAGATAAAATTTATATATGTATTCCACTCGGGAGCCTTCGATCCAGGTACAATATTTCCTCTCCTCCTCTTTGGACAAACACGTCAGTAGTCAGAATGACTGAAGTGCTTACTGGGAAGCCCAGCCAGGAGGCTACTGTGGGATAAAAGCAAATTTGTAGGTTTTTAAAAAATATTATTTAAGGCAAAGCTAAAAAAAACCTACTTTTTCAGTTAATGAAAAGAGAGAATAAGCTAATTAAAAGCTTCCATTGTAATTTTGTACATTGCCCTAAAGAGAAATTCTATTATTTACACATGTGTATGACATATAAATGAATTATAATAGCATTTTTAAAGCAGCCCTCTTACTGAAAGGCTGCTGCTGTACAGACTCGGTGAGACTGCATAAAGCCAGTTTCCCACTCAGCCCATTTCCTCGGAGGACCCAGGCTCACTGAAGTGTTAACAAGACTATTTTTTGGAAATGGGTGGTCCCTTCCCCCCCTAACAGAGGTCTCTTTCCCTCTTTGACACCCCCCCTTTTTTTTTTTTAAACTTCATTTCCTCCCAGTATCTCCCCAACAGTTTAGCAGGGATGACATCTGTTTGACTGCTCCCATGATCTTGCCCGTATTATTCTATTATTCTGTCATAATTCTTGTTATGAAAGTGCAAGGAGTTAAAAAGCCTCTGCAAAGACCACCTACTACAAAGCCATCATGAAAAATGCCTTTCATAAACATCATCTTTGTCTTTACATGAGCTTCTCAAATAAACTGGTCTCTTGCAAAGGTTTGGTTAAAAAAAATGTAAAAATCCAGGCAATTCAAAGCATGACAAGCTTGATGAAGAGGGGACGGACACCTTCGCTCTCTAACCTAAGAAAAGCCACTTTAAAGACAATTCCTGGAGAAACAAAACATAGCCCAAATACAAGTCCAGCTGCTCATTTGACTTTTGCAAACCTTCAGCTGGTTTAAAATGGGAATTCTTCAATAGGTTTTCCCATTCGACTTCCAATGGCAAGCAAAGAAACACAAAGCAGAACACCAATAGGTACCGGGTCTGGTCTGTAGAGCTGAGCTCTGCTGTCCACCCGGGAAGAGGGACCACAATAAGGAGTAACTTAACTACGGAAGTTCAGGGCTTAAAGATATTAAATTGGCTGGTAAGTTTTCCCAAAGGAAAACTACCAACATGATGAAGGCACAGAATTCTGGATGGTGAGGAGCAATCAGGTGCCACCTCACAAATTTCAGCAGTGGAAAAATTAGTGGTTGAAATGTTTTAAGTAGGAGTTTCTGACCTCTGAAGCAAGGTAGCAAGTGACTGAAAAATCAGTTAAGTTTTCAGCTGTACTTTCTCACAGACACTGAACTTAAAAGACTCTCTCGAAGGAAGACAGACCCAAGGTCAATGCAAGTGCCATGGTCATCAAGCAAAGGGAATCTGAGCTGTCAAGAAGGGAGCAAAGAAAATGCCTATTTGTCATCGCTGAGAAAGCCTAAGCTGCAAGTGAGCACACAAGTGTTCAGGTATCAAATGTTTATTTGTTCTCACTCCTACACGTGACAGAAGACAGCTTAAAAAATTGAGGCAGGAACAGCAGAAGGACCAAAGCATCACCCCTGTTCAAACCGCAGTTCGCCTCTGATGGTGGTGGTCACTTCTGAGGCAGCAGGCGGGATACTCACCCCCGACATCACTGCCTCGGCCGCTTTCCCAAACCAGCGGATTTCTGAAATGCCCTTTTTTAAACAAGCAATAAATACTCAGATTCCAGAACGTAGGTGATGGCCTTTTCACCTTGAACTACACAAACTTGTGCTTCTACTATCTAAATCTAGTAATTTGTTTTCACTAGAAACCCCAAAGACTCCCCCGAGTACAACACACTACGACAGAGTCAGTGAAGGGACGCGGCAAATGACCCCAAAGAGGATGACAAAGCAAAACGCTTCCTACGTGTTTGTACTCAAAACGGTTACAAAATGATGAAAACCACTATTGCAACCTTTGCTGTGCTTTATCTTCCCGACCACATAAATTCAGACGGACAATCTACATAAACTGAGATTTAAAAGCATCCAGAAATCAGCACTGTGAAAATAACTGACATTTATTAACCCCTCTGGAGATCTTTAGTGCCCGAGAATTTCCACAGCCTTCAACACTGCATTAATAATACAAAGTCCATTCCTGCGAGCTTGCCAGAAAGGACTGGGAAGTGAATAAGCTAAACAATGCTGAAATTCCAAGTGATATTAAGAATCTATGCATGTTTATTTAAATAATAAAAGAAGACTTGTCAATTTAAACAAGGAGTGCTCGCGAATCTTACGTTTGGGGGGGAAAAAAACCTCTTCAAAACACCACTAAGCTACTTATAATGAAAAGATGAACAAACATAAAAAAGGGGGCAATTTCACCATTGCGCAGAAAAAACAAAGCCTCGTTTGTCTTGCCCTGTCATATCCGGCACGCCGCTTCAAGCCAATGTTAACAGTGACAGACACGTTAACCTACAGGACAGCGCTACACGCCAGAATCGTTCCCGCTTGGGAAATGGGCGAGTTTCACGGGGGGGGGCAGGAGACAAATGGAAAAGATGCCATAAGGCGATAGCCTTCTCTTTTAAAAAGGGCTCCTGAACATTCCCATCAGTCGTGAAGGGCACAGTAGAGATGGGAGGTTGGGGCAGGCAAGGAACACACGCAGCAGTTTGGCTTTCCCAAGGGAAACGTTCACACGTTTCCTCCGTATCTCGGAGGTCCCGCTTTCCGAACCCAGCACTGCACATCTTCACGGCTATAGATCTCGACGGAGCGAAAGCAAAATAAGCACAGCACTCAGCAATGCCATTAACATTTCTGGGTCCCGAGGGATGAGAAGGCTGGACCCGCGGCAGATGCTGCGGGAGCCCTGAGCAGAGGAGTTCAGCTGCGAGGGATTGACACCGCTAACTGTGGAAACCCAGCTCCGGAGAAACTCCGGGCACAGTTCCGGCATCCGAAATAAATTAAAGTAAACACTGTTGCTCTCTCTCCTCCACCCCGTTCGCAGCCTCTGGGTTGAGCTGGAGACCACACACCCGGACCACACAGCACCAGCTGAACTCGCTCGCACGCAACATCTCGAAGCTGTCACTCTGCGGAGGTGCAGGGGGCAGGACGGGGGGCAGGAGCCCGGGTGGGGGTTCAGAAAAGCCGCTCGCTCTCCTCTTCCACCCTTAGAGCTGGGGAGGGTCTGTGCGCTGGGCGAGGAGGGAAAGGAGGGAGGGAGGGGTAAAAAAAGACCTCTAAGCCTCACTAAGACAACACACTTGCCTTGGCCTTTTGTAGTAATGATTTACACTCCTCCTGGCCTAGTTCAGTGGCTGATGAAGGGCTAACAAAGCAGCCATTTAACATCAATTAACCTTCTATCTATCACATAGTAACAAAAAAGTCTAGATTAGTATCAATCCATCTTATCAGCTCTATGTCCAGCATACCTACATACTGATGCCAGGAAGTTTGACACCTTATTTATTTGGGGAGGGGAGAGATACCCCCCAGAGAACGATTAGCCGCACAAATGCCTTGACAACACCAAAACATTGAATTTTTCTACAAACATTCTGTTGTAAAATGAAGTTTTGTTCGTTAGCATCTTACACTGTAAGCAACTTGAAGGGAATTAATGAGCCGACATATAACACCGAGTTTGTGACCCATCAGCAAGCAGTAAAAATAGCAAATCTCTAGAAAGAGATTAAAGAGAATATTCATCTATAATACAGATGAACAGAGACTTGTGAAATGGGAGGGGGGAGGGGGAAATTCTTTCTTTCTTTTAGGTCAGAAAAATTATTTTATCTGCCAATTTTATCACCTGTTCAAACAGAAAAAGCTAAATAAAACTTTTGAAGAATTTTAAAAATCTATTTTACTCGGTCTAATTTCAAAGGAGATCCCCTCTGCTCTGTTACCCTGAGCTCACACATACCTCCTCCATCAAACTCACCAGCAGACGAGGTTAATTTAATCCACAAACATGGTCTGAACAGCCCAGAACCGCATCGTCACACTTTCACCTCAGCTCAGAACTGAATTCCCAAAGCGACAACGACAATCTCCAAGTGCCGCTATTAAACAAACCTACTGATGCGACAATAATCTAAATGTCACCATTAGCTCCATAAACTTGGGTTAGGACATGTTTGTCAGGGAAAAGCTTAATAAAAAAACATAATTAAAATATTTCAATTTATAAAATACATTTTCAGAAAAAGCTAGCTGTGAAGGTACTTAACTTCACACTGAAAATACCCCATTGCCCCAGTTTATTAACTGGGTGCACACGCTGGTTCGTACAGCTCGAGTGAACACCTTCACCGGTGTGTTCAACACTACAGCACCGATTCACTACCATGACTCAATCTTAAGTTTTCTGAACATCTGTTCCCGTTGTACTGAACCGGCCAGAAAAGGGCCACAGCACAGAAGAAAATGTAACTTAAGAAAGTCTGAACACAGATGTTTCGCCCCAAAATTTCCGCTATTTTCATTATAAATTGCATTACGACTCGCAGAAATTAAGTCATCTACTCGGTTAAAAGCTTCTGTATTTATTACGTGACACATCACCATAATCTAGCAACGCTGAGAAGAAAAGCCTTAAACATCTATATATAAACAGAGAGAGGGAAAAAAGTCAACTCGGCTTTACACAAAACCATATCACAGATGGCCATAAATCTCCCGCTAATTTCTAAACTCTCACAAAGCATATGCTTCCCTACATCTGCTTCTACCTCCAACAGCCACCAGCTTGCTTCATCTAGAAGTCGTTCCCCTTACTGTCCTCCAGTTAAACCATTCATCCCGCTCCCGTTCTAAAGTTACCCATAGTTTTCTCTGCGTTATTTTAACTATTAGGAAAATGGTAAAGAATCTTAATACCCTCATCAGCCCTCTATCTTATGTTAGTCACAGGCAGAAATCTGGAAATGATACATCGAGCACCAAAAACTTCCAAATATGTTTATGCAAATACATTCAGAAAGATCCAGAAGTTCAGAAAAATAAACCAAATAAATCCCAGTGGGATGAGATTTCTTTTTTTCTAGAGAAAAGAAACAAGACACCGCAGATTTTTTTTTTTTTCTCCTAAGCCCTGGAACTATACATGATATTCTTTATAAAAACACTATAACCACTGTAATTACACAGTTCACACGGCTGCAGTCTTAACTCGGGTGCTCATAGGTAGGTCTGCAACACTAAATTTAACATGTACCGTGTGACTTCTCTTGGCGGGTCCTTTTGTTTCAAAAATGAGGGATCTAAAGAACAAGACCTGCTCCTGTGTTCCCAGGATCTCTGTATTGCTCATGTTGTCTCCCAAACACCTCTTCCCACCGCCTCTAGGTTACTATCATGGTTTCAGAGCAGAGAAGCTGCCTTGGGAGAAACAGAAGCCCCTCTGCCTTCTATGCTGAAAAGGAAAGAGGAGAAAACCCCATCAGTTACGTACATAGCTTTCTGCCAAAACTCTAACGTTCGGGTTCCCGGCGAGAAGCAAGGTACATTAAAACCACAGTGAAATTCAGAGCGTCACGAGACTCGCAGAATTCTTAAATAGAATATTAAAAATAATTGCTTTTTTAATTGAGACACGTGAAGTTTATCTCAAAAATTAAGCTTACTTTGTCCTTAACACAAAAGCAAGCATTTTAAAAAGGAACTTCTGCTCAGCATAGCCTTGAACCTTTAACTACTATCTCCGGCCTCTTGATGAGCTCCCAAACACAGGGTACATTGCTTTCGCGTTATCCGCAAAGTGAAACCAAAAATACAAGTCTAAATATTCCCAAAGTTCACCAATTTATGTCGTACTCTGCTCCACAGACGCTGTTAGACTGCCAGAGTCCCCGCGGGCTTCGGCACAATACAGACCAGGGTCTGCCTCTGAGAACGGAGCCGAAAATCTGGGAATCTGCAGTTCCCTTAAGGTCAAGGGAAAACCAGACCCATGAAGGGCTTGGTGTGTTGGGAATTTTGTTTTCCTTAAAAAGAAACCAAACAAAATTAGCAGGGAAAGCCAGGCTTTCACTGCCATCTCCGAGGGCAGCCACGGTATTTTCTCCCGAGAACACTGAACGTACTGTCTGCAGGTTAATTAACAACACTGTTGTCAAAAAAAAGGCTACGCAGACCAATTGCCTTTTGGAAAAAAGCACCGAATACTTCCAACACAATTGATATTGTTTTGTAGGTTTGTGATTGTAAGTACAATTACAAACAATTTCTCCATAGGAAGGAGGGGAGGTGTTTAAAATATTAAATACTTAGCTTCCTTTTCCCTGTGCAAAGCACTAACACACCAATCACACAAGTAACCCTTATTTTCAGGCATTTCTCTCGGTTTCCAGGAAAACTGCTTCAGGTTATTTAATCCCCCCCCTCAGGGATCACAAAAATGAGTTCTCCCTCCCCCTCTAACTTTTGACAGTGGGAGAACAATCAGCTTTTGAACTGAAATACTGACGGGAACTCTAGAAAATAATTTTCAGGTTAAGGTACAAAAGTTTTAATCAGCTTTGTTTTTAAATGAATGCTCTGCAAGCTGTAACCACAGACCTTTGCTTTCATCTTCAGTGCAAAGGATGAAACACGGGCCTGGCGTGACCGCGCTCTGCATGTGCTGTCTAATCATCCCTCGTCCTACCAGCACCTTTACAAACAAGATTTCCCCATTACCAAACCCCGCATTTCTCCCCTGGGAAAAGTAATTTGAAAGACAACGCTGCACAGCACAGATCTACAGAGCGTAGGTGGTCCGAGACAGAAGGTCAAAGTTAGGCTGGAGAGCTAACGTCTGACTTCTAGAAGATATTAATTTCGCTGGCTCTGCATTGTGAGCCTTCCGCGCGCTTTAAGTACAGCGGCAGATTCCACTCTTACGGAAAAACTCAAGTAGAAAATAAATTCCCTGTAACGTGCAGTTTGGGGGGGTTATTTCCCAGCCCTGCAGGGTAAACCGAAGCAGGACCGATTTCTCCCGGGGAGGATTTTCCGTGCCCGTTTGCACGACGAGGCGATGCACAGCCACTGGAAATACACGGCAGGTACTGTCCGTGTGCTTCACGGGCTGCTTTGTCCTCGAGTCAGAATCCATGTGTTTGAGAACACCTTTTACATTCTCACCATCCTATTGAGATATTACTTTTTTTCTTTTCCCTTCTGGCTTTTTTTTTTGAAGCAGGAAAGCAGAGAAGCACAGAATAAACAGAATTAAACCAACTCAGAACCGGTGTTTAGTTTCAAGTACAGTGCTCGAGACGTACTGGATTTACAGCTAAACACCTCCGTACATTGAACAAAATTAATTATGGTTTAACATAACACATCGAAAAGTTTTCATCACTGCAGGAGGTCAGTGGCCTCCGCCTTTCTAGGCAACCCACTTAATTTGCTTTAGTCCATCTTCACCGAGGAGGAGCGTAATAAAGAACGGACTGCGGCAGCGGGTAGAGGGGTTTTTAATGGGACCTCAGGAAAACAACTGGTGGATTACATTTTAATATCTTTATTATCTGGTTTTGTTTCAAATTTCTCAGCAGCTGGCAAAAAAATATCTGCTCATATTCACAACAAATCCTACAACTCAAAAAAAAATATATTTGAATACTACAGGTTCAAAAATACTCCGCGAACAGTACCTCTGGTACTGAGGATGAGGCAGTTTCCCCGCACAACAATATCCACCCCTCGAAGGGCAGCGTGCTCAATATTGCACTTTAAAGGCTTAGTTTTTAATTTTTCTTTTAAATTCATGACTTAGAACTTTCTGGAGTTTTTTAGAATTCATTTTAAATGCCCACTCACTCAGGCTGCTCTTCAGCCCTAGGGCAATTACAGCATTGGAAAAGTACAGCAAGTCTGTAAAGATATTGTAATTGACTGAAGGAAGGCCATGAAAACACAGGAGAATCTTACACTTTGTTTAAAAAAAACCCACCATACAAACCAAAACCATCACAAGTTTGACTGGCAAAATTCTTTTGATTAAATATTTTCACCCCTGACACATTCTAAAGAAAGAGTTGCGTTTTCCATACAGAAAACCCCTTCATGGTGACAACGTAAATTAAAGGTGTTCTCAGCGAGAGAGGGGATACCAGTCTATGAAAGTAACCGCATCCTGGTTGAAGCTCTCTCTGTTCAGGACAACAGAAATCCCACCTAAGCAAAACCGCTGCTGTCCGAGGGAGGGCATAAATCCCAAAAGCTGTAACCTAAGCTACCCACAGGCAAGAGCAGCGGGACGTGCCTCCTTCTGCTGCTTCCCGCCAGGTCTGCGCAAGCTGCGAGACGTCGTAGGAACAGCGAGCCAAGAATTACAGCTCTCCTTCTTCAGGTGAGCAAAAGGCACGGCGAGGAAACAGAGGGGGTTTCCTTCCTCAGCCACAAGTTTGTTTATTTGCAGTTTACATTAAGGAAAAAACATATAAACGTAAGTCCTTTAACTGTTTTGGCAACTTGACGAAAAGCAAACCCGGTAACAAAAGGCAGAGGAATCACTAAAGGAGCAGAGAGACCCTTTACTCATTTTACAAATGATGGGAAAGCCTGCAGAGTTGAGGTGATGCTACGATTTTAAACCAGAGAAAGAATATCTGCAGTTTAGATTTAACCTGATGGTCTGGCAGAGCTAGGATGGCTTAATATTTCACAGGCTTCCACTGCAAGCTTTCCCGTGTCCGGCTGGAAGCTGTTAACCCCAAACCAGCCAGCACACCACAGGAAACAGAAGGGGGCAGGAAAAGCTGGCGGTGCAGAAAGAACACTATTTTGAAACCAGTACGAGTGGACAGAATGGGAAACTCCCCTTCGGAAACAGGGTCATCTCCACTTTCAGACATCTCCCTTTTTGACAAGGGAGCCTTTTCAGGTTCCTAACTAACGGACAGAAGGGGCAGGGGGAGCGGGACACGACACAGCCAACTGGTCACCCGGCTCTGCCAGGGCCTCCGGGTGAGGGAGAAACACAGAACGGGGTAGGAAGCGTGAAAAACAGCCGAGGTGACAGAGGACACCTAACACTTGCAGGCAGGCACCAGCAAAAGCCATCCTCCCTCCAACACTACATGTCATTCTGATTTATTCCACGCTCCTTACTGGGGTGCTGTCGTGCTGCACGTAAGGGGCACACGCTCATCTGGGGCGGGTCTTTCCGAAACTGGACAGCACCGCTGAATGCCGAGGTAAACCAAAACCAGCATCAGCCCTGCGAGAGACCCGCTCCCCGGAGGCCAGACCTCGGCTCCGGCCTCCCCACTCACAGGAGCACCGCAGTGCGCCCGTTCCAGACCGGCCCGGCCTCGCCGCATAACCAGGGGCCAGGGGCTGCCGACAGGCCGCTGTCGCCATCAGGAACAAAGGCCGGAGCCACCGAACCGCTGCCCTGCCAGGGCCAGCCCCGCGGGGCTCCCCAGCAAGCGCAGAGCGCGGCCCCCGGCAAACACCCGCCCGCCAGCAGGGCCGCGGGGGGGACAGGGGACGGACCCCCTCCCCGCGGTGCCCCGTCCCCAGCCCACGGCCTCGGGGAGACAAGCGGGACGGGGCCGGCAGGTGCCTCCGGGGAGGCCGGAGTAGCCCCCCCGCCCCAACGGCCGTTAACGGTGGCTCCGCTCACCGGGGCGGGACCCGCGAGGCCAACCTGGACCCGACCGCCCCCGGGGGAGCGGAGGAAGAAGGGG
>JAAGNO010020127.1:0-15783 GCA_033439905.1 Ceryle rudis
ATTCTATTCCCTCTCTCAACTAGTGTTTCTACCACCGACTATAATCAATAAACAACTGTTTTACCCATGCCAGATTTGGTAACATAACATTTCAACTAAACCTCAAACCTTTCAACAAACAAAACACTCCATATTAGTTTGATTAACAAATTACTCATAGTTACTCACTACAAACAAAACACTCCATATTAGTTTGATTAGCAAATTACTCACAATTACTTATTACAATTGTAGGAGAGGGAAAGGTGTATCTTATGTCTAATAATGTTGCTATTATGGTAGTCGTATTTTGGCCTTAGTGGTGTTAACACTTCAGAATGAGTAAGTACAGTAGACTTGCGCTAAAAATGGTGTAGGGAGTCTGTAATTTGATGGGATGGCTATTGATAGCCTACAATATCAAAATATGTAAGTGGGCTTTCACTCCCAAAGAAGATATAAACTCTTTGAGAACTGTCATGAGATACAGTTATTCCATAGTTACGTGCATAGCTGAAGCTGACTTCTACTTCATTTACTGTATCAACACTCACCTTTGCTTACAAGCAATGTATTAACAATAACTCAAATAGAACCTGCTTCTGACTCAGAAGCAGCTCCTGGATCTGCGCTGACAGAAGCATTAAGCCGTGGAGGTAGGTCTGGCATCTTTTTCACTGCCAAATTACTCATCTCGACCACTGTATCAGCTCTTCTTTCACCTCTCAGCACACAGTTCTTTTGCCAGCAAGTCTGATGGTTTGCATTTAGTAATCCTGTAATGTTGCTGTATCATCTGAGTCATTGCATTTTTGTTCTAAGGCACCAAAAAACTCTGCACTACATTCCTTGTCAGATAAAACATGGGATAAAACTTGCTTCAGTGGGAGAGGTGACCTCTACCCTATCAATTTAGGTATCTGCTTTACTGCTCTGGTGCTGCTGATTGTGTTAGAGAGGAAGTGATGTAACTAGAAAAGAAACAGAGCCCACAGTTTGTGGCTTTTTTATCATTTTAAAAGAGATAGATGTTTCTTGAATTTTCCCTCCTTCCAGTGCTTGTTCCCACTGATTCACTGCAGGGGTTGTTCTCTGAAGAAACTCTTATCCGATAATCCGACAGAAGTCTGTCACTATGCCATGCAATTGGTTTTAGTAACATTCTCCAAAAAGCTTTATCAAACTGTGGTGTGTGACTATTCCAGGTATTGCAGGGGTTATCATTTTCTTTGAGAACAGATTTTGGATCAAAGAGTCCTTGGTCACTAGAAGAATCATTGAGCAAACCAAGATTTTCTTAATTCTGGTAATATTAAAAAAAATACTTCCTTGTTTTAAAATAAATGCATCCAGGCAAAACCTCATTAGACGTTTACAGTGTTTTTTAGGATTTTTCAGAGCAAACTGTCTTATTTTCAACACTTTTTTTTCCGAGTTCTGATTTAAATACAAATTATTTGAACACTGGAAAGATTAGCAACATCCTAAAGGTCATGTAAAGCCTCAAAAATTAAAGGTAGTCACAGTGGTAGCAAGCTGAAACATGGGAAGCTCCACCTCAACATGAGGAGAAACTTCTTCACTGTGAGAGGGACAGAGCAGTGACAGGCTGCCCAGAGAGGTTGTGAATTCTCCTTCTCTGGAGACTTTCAAAACCCACCTGGATCTGTTGCTTTGTGGCCTGCCCTGGGTGATCCTGCTCTGGCAGAGGGGTTGGACTCGATCTCCAGAGGTGTCTTTCAACCCCCACCATTCTATGATTCTATGATTATGTGCACAGCAAAACCTTGTCCATTTACGAAATTCAGATTTAATTTAATAGCTGACTGCAACATTTAGCATAAAATAGTTGAAAACCGTATAGTTTGCTGTCGTGCACTTGCCGTTGCCTCACAGGCAGTTCTCTCTCTAGAACAAATAATGGCCTTTCTATTGTCAAGCACTACCCATGCGAAAAGCTTGATGTGAATAACTGGTAAATCTCTCTCACTTCCTGTTTCAACAGTAAATAGAACCACCTTTAGGATGAATCTGGTGTTTTATTCACGTGGTTAACGTGAAGTCAGCTGATTTTTTCTTTGGAGCATTGCCTGGACTTGAACTGGTATGATATCAGAGACTTCCCCAGAGAGCTGCACAAGGATATTTTGAGTTACTTGACAGTTGGTGCCCTGGTTTAAGGATCTCAAGTGGTGTTTACAGTTAAGTATTGTCTTCCTCTGAATATTGAAAAATAGTTAAACCAAGACTAACTCTTTCCTCTCTCACATTAGATGCAGTCACAGGGTTTGTTGTAAGTTCAATAAAAAGCTTAAATTTTGAGGAGACAGGCCAAATTATAGAAGGTATTAAATACATAACTTTCTAATAGTGTGACCTTCTAATTAATTGTTAAGAGTTTATTTCCTGCTTTGGCCTAGAAACAATTTCTGTGGAAATTTTTGGCTGTACCTACCTGAATTGTTGTAATTGGCAGCTCTGTATTAAGGGAGGAGGAGCTGCAGCATTTACCTGACAGATCAGCATAGTGTCTTTCAGTTGGGTGATCCACAGCAATATGCTTGCAGTAGACATCAAGTTCTGACATCAGCAAGAAACGGGTAACCAAAAGATATGTCAAAGTTGAAGAGGTTTGATGCCTAAATATAAATAGAGATTAAAGAAATAAAAAAAAAAAGACAAAAAAAAAGACTGTATCAATCCTTCATTCAGTTAAATCTAAAGAGATGAAAAATTGTTGCTAAAGAGAGGAGCATAAATACCCATTATTGAACAATAAATGGTTTTGATTCTAAGAAGTGCAGTAGGAGGAAAAAAATCAAGAAAACATTACATATTTTTAATAAACAGCTTGTTTTATCCTCTGTATGCACTGTGCAGCTTTAGGCTTTATTTTACTCATGCTCTAGGCATCCCTGGTGTGGTTACCTGGAAGACAAAATGCTTTGCATTTATTAATGAGTTTACTTCAGTATCTTTTTCTGTTGAGACTGTGCATTGGTCACT
Source organism: Ceryle rudis (assembly GCA_033439905.1). Classification (NCBI taxonomy): domain Eukaryota; kingdom Metazoa; phylum Chordata; class Aves; order Coraciiformes; family Cerylidae; genus Ceryle; species Ceryle rudis. The sequence goes on from JAAGNO010020127.1 coordinate 2,986, forward strand.
TAGAAACAGCCAAAACAAAGGCAGCCCAAAGCAAAGTCATCAGCTCTCTTCCAGCCTGGAGTCCATTGCTTCCCAACACTTGGGTACAGACTTCTTAGTGCGTTTAGCTTTATGTATCTCTTGACATGTTTAAAGCTTATTAAATAAAAGACCCTAAGGGTTATCAAATAGTTGAGAAACTTGGTACCGCGGGAGATTAATAGGAGGTTAATACAAAAAATTGAGCACTGTTGCTTCTACTGTTTTATCTGCAAAAATACAAGTTGAAGTTGCTTGTAAAAGCTTTAAGCTGCATATTCATTAGCTTCTTTTTTTTTTGCCTTTTTTTTTTGTTTTTTTGCCTTTTTGGGGTTTTTTTTCTGATCCCTGAGGTGCTTGCTGGACAATTCTTCAACCACTGCTCTCACTGGCAATATCTACTTCATGTTTTGTTGTGGAGACTGTGGTTAAGCAGCTTTTGCTGTATTTGCTTGTTCTTATTCTGCATTTATACCACCAGAGGGGTGGTAACTGCAATAACTTTCTCAGAAAAATAGTAGAATATAGACAAAACACACAAAAAAAAAGAGAACTAAGAAAGGGTTTCTGATCTGGTGATGCAATGAAGTGAGAAACCTTTTCCTACAGTACTTAATCCTTTTGACCTGCAGATTTTTGTGAAGCAAACTGTGATCCCTACTTCTACAGCATTATTGTTCAATATCATATTTCCTTAATTTGTTAATACATTTTTTCTAGTCCCCTGAATAGCTTCAGCTCCCTAAAATTCCTTGTGCTTGGTCACAGAGAAGTTGAAGGGATGTCTGAGGGATGAAAATCCACAAAATCTGTACTGTTTCTGTAAGCCTGAGTCATACAAAGAAGTAGAGGCTCCCATGTAAGCCACAGGATATAAGCCCATATAATGCCTTGGAACGGGGTCCAGCACGTTGACCACATGTTCTTTACAAGACATGCCAGGAGCTGCTGGAGATAACTTGCTCTATATGCAGTACACAGCTCTGAACATCTCCTGGAGGTCAAGGACGCAAAGTCTTCTGGCGAAACTGAAAGCAAGGTTAATGTCTGTGGCCTAGGAGTCCCTTTTACAATGGAGTCTGTGCTCAGAAAGAGGCCACAATTCCCTCTGTAGCCTGAAAGGTGACAAGCCTCAACCTCACAGCTTAGAAGAGAAGGAAGCTCTGGGCTGTACTGCAGGTCTCCACAGCTTTCTCATGAAAGCTGTTCTGCCTGACTCCCCAACTGGAGGGTGAAGGATTTGTTTCTTCTGTGAATGGGCCTGAATTCATGATGCACGCAGCTTTCAATTCTGTAAATAATCACCAATTAAAAATACCAAAATAGATCTTGGAAGAAGGGCAAGAACCCAAACCTGTTTGTTTCTAAGAGAATGCACTGTCTGGCTTTGATCCTTCATGCAGGGTAGAGAAGCTTCAGCAGAAGGATTTAAGAGTTCCCTTTCCCCATGGCAGAGCAGCCCAGAGACCACACTGCAGGGCCGCAGAAACATGGACCTGAAGCCACTGAAATGAAGGCGATGTGACTGAGTCTATGATACCACGTGCACTGTCTGCAGTTCTAAGAATAGCAGCACAGTTACTGGAAAGAAAGTCATGGTGAGTGCTGGTTTATTCAAGTGACTAAAGGTAGAGCTACTGTGTCTGATGTTTTGTGTCTGGTGTGTGTTTCAGCTGACAAAAATCAGAAATGCTCTAGGGAAGCCCCTAAAATATGTGGTTTCTTCAACGGTCAGTGTAGTATTTTTGCCACGTTTTCTTGCCTCCATCATTCTGAAACTTGACACAGGCTGTGGTTTCAATCATGTCCTTTGCCTTGTTGGTTTGGGTTTGCATTTGAATTCTGTTTACCATTCTTGCTTGCTCTGTTTTAACTCGGTATAAGGAGTTTTTTGTCACATGCCTTAATGCACCGGTGTACTGGACTAGTTATATGAAGTCCAATAGTGGTGACAGAAAGGTTGTGAATTTTTCTTTTCTTTCTTTTTTTTTTTTTTTTTTTTTTTCACTGTCTGTCCCAAAGCAACTGCTAAGAGATCCACACATGTGATGCTCACAGACTTCTTGAAAACCAAGGGAAGAAACGAGCTTTTCTCAGTGTCTTTTCTCTTCCATCTTGTTTCACAGATCAGTGTATGTATTCAACTGCATAACTTCCTTTCCTGTTCTAAGAATTCTCTTCAACTAACACACAACTTATGTAGGTAAGTCATGTTTCAGAGCAGCTGTATCTCTTTATAAGGATGGTCATGGTGGTCTTCCTCTCAAAGTACAAAGGAAAAGACATCTTAGCTATAAAAAGTGCTAACCAACAGCAACATAAGAAGCAACAAATAGTAAAAATGTACAGCCCGACTTCTCTTTTTCACACACATTGTTTGTGCTATGATACATTTTAAAGAGGAATGTGAGTTAAAAAGGAGAACTCATGCTTTTGATTTCTCTGTATTGAGGGGAAGTATCACTTCTATGTAAATATGAAGCTAATTTTGAAATCCAAATAATCTTCATAAAATCTTAGCAATTAATTTCACTATTTTCCTAGGGACAGTGAAGCAGCTGAAATTGTGTATCAAGCAGGCTGGGTGACATCTGTCAGTACCTGGCATCTGGGTATGTCATGAGCCCTAAAGGATTTCATCTAGTGTCAAGATAGTAAGAAGTATTTTTCCTACTGAATACAAACGCAAAACCAAAAGCAAAACCAAAATAGAAATCATACTGAATTACTTTCTCAAAATTACAAATGAGGACTCTAGCAGCACTGGAACTTGAATCAGGCTTTCAAAGTTTAAGCCACTGTGGACCCCCTTCCCTTAGATACAACATAATCAGTTTTGAGGTCAACGGCAGAGTTCTTCTAGCATATTACTGCTTGGTAGGTTTGCCTATAGCCCAGCAAAAACCCGTAACTTCTGCTGTAACAATAAGGTATCTAAAAACAAAGTAGAAAAAAGATCTCAGAGTGTAAATTGAATTGTTAGTAGTTGGTAATTGTTTATTTAGCCACTGTCATCTTTGTAATGCTGTTGCTTCTATTCTAAACCACAGAAGTACTCTGTGTAGTAATGCCTAAACACAAGCCACTGCAAAACATTTTACAGATCAAGTGGAAAGATTTAGGCAATAGAAAAATATATCAGCATGAGGAAGCACTGGATAGAATCTGTTTGATTTTAAATATTAATTTTTATAGTTTTCAGCCTCATAAAACACATTTTCACCATTAAAGATCTGGAAATGTAAAATACATTGCCTTTAAAAAGTTGTGTAGATGAGAAATGAGTTTCATTTACATTATTTCTTGTACCTAGGCAAAACTGGTTGCTTATTTTGCATCTTTAACAAATTGAGTTAGCAGACGTAGCTATTATAAATTAGAACCATCTTAATAGAATCTACTTAATCAGCTCAAAAATTGTATTTTTTTCTTACAGCATGACTGATGTTCATATATGGCTCAGATGTGCTTATGTTAAACACATGAACGTTCTAGTAACTAATGATATTCTCTGTTTTGATGTTGGCTTATTCTGTGCTGTGCAAGCAGTCACAATATACAAGACTGGAACAATCTTTGCACTCAACAAAATCTACTTGTAGATACGCATTTTACTGATCCGATCAGGATAATTTGCTGTGCTCCTTTTACTCTGCTCTTACTGAAAACGGGCGGTTTTATGTTTTGAAGTTATCCACTCCAAAGGCTCCCATTTGTGGGATCTTGGCTGGAAGAAAATGGACACTGTTATCAGGAACTGACCTTGAACCATGGAAAGAGCGCAAAGGAAGAAGAACAGTGGAGAAAAGGGAATGAAGCAAGAAGAGAAAGCAGAGCAAATACGCTTAATAACTCCCGTGGAGTTGCCAAAGTCCATTCACCCCCCACACTCATTCTTTATTTTACTTCCTGATAGAAAACATTCTTATGAGAAAGGTAGGGCAGTATTGATGGCATTTAGAAGAATATTAGGCCTTTAAAGTGCCCTAATCAGACATTGCCTAATCTTGAGCTCTACAGGAGGAGAGCGAGAAACAGCTCAAGAAGACAGTACTAAAAAAGACTGAATTGAGGGCTCAGGCTGCAGTAGATTTGTTGTTGCATGTTAACATTGTGTTTGGTGATCCAGAAGATTTGCTACTTATTTAAATGGGGGAGTTGAAAGCTCTTCTGTTTAAGGAATTTAAGTTCAAGTGTCTTCCCCTTGGAACATAAGTATGTTAACTTTGACTAAGAATATATACAAGTCACACCCAACTTGTTTCCTAGTTATTTTTCTTCCTAATGAAGGAAGACATGGCAGGAAAAAGAGCCAGATTTGGGATTTTTATTTTATTTTTTTTTATGCCAGAGTTTTTACCCTGATTCTAACCTATTTGACTTTGATAAAAGCATAATTTATTCACAATCTAATTTCTAATCTTACATTGGAGTCTCCAAGTTTTAAACCTATCTCTCTTGCATGTTCTGTGATGAAGCTTTTGGTACTGTTCTGATTCAGCAATGATCTTGCTGGGCTCGCTAATAGGCCCACACTCCATCTTGGCCAGGAGACAGAGATCCATCTATAGCAAAACTCCTTTAATAAATATAAAAATTTTTCAGATGACCGTGTTATTGATAGGAAAATTGTGTTTTATTAATGCTTGGAAAAATCGTGCTGTTGTGTCAATTCATGAAGAAGTTATTTGTTGTTGGAAGCGTTATTTAAATGAGGAAATACTTCTGCTATTGCAGGTTGAAGTTTGTTTTTTTCATTTCATCTTTTTGATGCTGAGTGGATTTTTTTTTTTTTATTTCATTGAAACAGTTCTGATTTTGCTCAGACCTCCTTCAAACATCTTCAGATGCAGATATGAATCTTTTTAAGGAGATCCTACCTAGAGAAGGAAGATTCTTTCAACTGCTACAACTTGTTAACTTCAGGCTGAAAGAAGATGTGATATCCAAGGAGTACCATCAAGCCTTGCTCCACAAAAAAGACAGAAAGGACCTCACAAGGAAGCTATCTCTGGCCTTTGTGGAAAAATGGGGCCTGTACTTGAACACTTTGGTTTCCCTCTGTTGTTTAGACCTCTAAGGCGGTAGGCCTCCAGACATGACAGTTAATGAGCCAACAGGAAGTTTCTGGTAAATCAGCTTATTTTTACTTCATTAAAGATTTCCTTTATTTATTGTGCTTTGAGATTGCATTGTGACAGGGCAAAGTACATTGGTGAAGAGCAGGTGGGGAAGAGAGCAGACTATAGTGCAAGAACAGCTAAAAAGAGATCCACCCATTCAGGGTAGCTACTGGATACCCATTTCCATAGCCAGGCTGTAATAATACTTGTTCTGTGCCATCTTTTGCAGAAGTGGAAATGCAAAGTGGATTAGAGAGACCATGATAAGGTCATTTTTTCTCAACAGATGTAACCAAACATTGATAGTCTGAGTAGCATTTGTTCATGGCACATGCTGGCAACTCATGTAGGGAAATCTCTTATCTTTTTCAGTCATATATGAATTTAAATTCCGTATGTCTATAAGCAACAAAATTGCACTTTCTACAAGACATTGCTGCAGATTTAAGGAGGGGAAGTAACTAATGACTTGTGAGGCTGGATTCAAGAGTTTTGAGGTTTTTAGTAGGCAGCAGGAGAGATAAAAATTCAATCACCTTATAATTCTGAGGCGGTAAACTCACTTTTTAACCTGGCATATCACAAGATCAATATATACGTTGGAGAACGGGGATAGCTCTGGAACAATCCTAACATTGTTCACCCTCTGTAAACAACAGAACCCCAGCATAAATGATAGCATTCAGAATTATTCTACAAACCCAAGCAATTATCAAAGGAGAGGAAAAGAACACTTAGTAGAATATGGAGGTAGTCCTGTAAAATTTATGGAAGGTTGTTGTGCTGCGATGTAGCAAGGGGTATACATTTTTTTCCTCTCCTAAAATATACTGTATTGGACATCAGTTCTCAAGACATGGATGAAAGTACAAGAGGAAATGCTGAGGAAGAAAGTTAAGATAGTTCATGAGAGGGCAAAATACTGACCTGGAAGAATTTAGCTGTATTATTACATATGTTCATATGAATGCCAAGAATTCATATTTTAGATGTAGAATATCATAAGTGTCCTAGTGTCACTTATGCTGGGACTATATCTAGTCTGGTTTCTATTTGTAATTAGATCCCTGAAGTGCTTGAAAAGATATCTCTTCTTTCTCATTTTTTAAATGCACCTAAAAATCTCCATTTAAAGTTCTTGATCATGTCATGTCTGTCACGTATCTGATCATGTATCTCTGTCAGAAGCATTCATCTTCATTCATCACATGTTCAACCACTGTCACTGTCCTCTAGATTTTGTAGTAGTGATGGGCTTAAAAAAGAAGCGGTTTCAAATAAATTAATTCACCAGGAAAGTACTCAAATTGTATTAGGGACTTCAGCTTCCTTTGAAGCAATTTTCAAAACTGGTTATGTTTTCAGCCTTATGTTCAATTACCGTTTCACTCCGAGGAAGCCTTACAAAAAAAACTTAGGTCAGGAACAAATTAAGATCAGCAGGTTTCTCACTAACTACTTAATAGTTTTGCAACTATTTCACCTACTACAAAACAGATCTTTACAATTTCTGGCAAAAAAAAGTCCCAGCTTTCCCCCTCCTGTAGAGCGCACTGTTGACAACAGTTTTGCAGTGCTGCTGACGCTGATGAACATGTTCTGTTTCCTCCTTTTGCAGTCAGGCATCACAACAGCAAACACTGAAGCAGAGAAGCTGATGGTCACCTGAGAAGTTCAGGCAGTTCTCAGCTGTCTCACTGCCTCTTGCTTTCCAGTCTGTTTTTCCACTGTCTCTTAAGACCATCTTTATGGACTAGTCCACTAGATGAACCAGTACTCTGATTTACTCCAGAAATTCCTTTCTGCTGTTTCTAAGAAGCTATAGGTGTTGTACAAAAAGTGGACAACCAGACTTTGCTACAGTTACGAACTGGAATTACAGTAAACAGCTGAAGTCTTTCGATGCCCAAACTTTTGCTCTTAAAGTATATAGATTGCCTTATGGGATTACAGCCTCAGAAGCTGGTAAAGAATTCATGCAGGGTCTGGTAAAGGAGCTTTTTAACTTTTTAACTTGTGAGGTTGTGCTGCACACTAGACTAGGGCTAACAATAACCCTCTTAATTTTTGCAGGGGTTTCTCATGCAGTTATTGTATTATTGTCTCTTACCAAAATGCAGTACTAAAGTACAGAACCTGTATTTGTGCTGCCTTTCCTTATTTTCTGCTCTGAATGCTATTATACCGAGATGTTGCTTTTCTTCTAATGTGCATAGAGGAATTCCAAGAATAACAGCTGCCTGGCTGGTTAGAGAGCCTAGAGAGGCTAGTGCTCTGCATGGCAGGATGGACCCCATGTCTCTGTAAATACAGAGAACAGATCCCAGGAAGAAAACAGCTTTATCTCTTCTCAGTGAGTGTGTTCCCATGGAACGTGGTGGAAATGGATCTCATCTGCAAAGGGAAAAGGCTTACACAGGTTAACAGCTGCTTTGCTTATAGGACCTGCTGTGTTGTGCAAAAGCCACCTAGCAATTGATTAAAAACTTGCCTTACTGAAGCAGCAAGTCCTGCATGCTGTTGGCTTAATCAAATCCCACTTCTTCCTTTCCCCCTCAGATTCTGGTGTAACATTGTTATAAACTGTAACCAATGGAATAATACAAAAAGTATTTGCTCCCTTGAGAATATTAACTCTTTCATAGTTAATTTCTAATTTGCGTCAGTCTGTGCATGCTAAAAAATAGAAAAATAGGCAAATAAGCTTGCAGAGCCATACAGAAACAGCTGTAGGCTTCATGATAGGAATGCTCATGAATGAAGTTGGTTTTCAAGAGATTGCTTGTCTTATACCAGGTGGGTGCTTGCAGAGTAAGTGATGATTAGATGAATAAAAATTATGTGTGGTGCTACTACAAGCAAACCCCAAATACCATGTATAAGCCAGATGTGTAAGATTTATGAGCTCCTGTTTTGTAGAACGCCTTACTTGTCATTTTGGGCCAATGGGAAGAGACACTTGCACAATTTACCAATCTAATTTTGTATTGGTAGTCTGTGAACAAAATACTTTCACTTCTGTTACGCCATATGGAGCTGCAAGGTAAGGCTGTGCACATGCTACTTTCCTTATTCTTAGTGATGGACTGTTTAACAGCACGACTTTGGGACAGATTTGAACTGGAATAAAAAGGAGAGGAAGGATTCCAGGAAGTACCAGAAGTTGTTACTGCTGACTCTCATCCAGTTGTGGTTCCCAGCTGAGTAAAACGAGCCTCTTTCCAACTAGCGACAAGTGCGAGCTCTTCTTAGCGGTGACAAGAGACTGGTAAATGTAACACTGCTTATTAAACAGTGGCTGATGGAATTCCCTCTTAAATTTTGCTCTTTGGAATTCCCCCTGAGCTTGTAACTTTTCTGCACTGACTGATCTGGCTTCTTTCTTTCTTTCTGGCGTCACTTTCTATAAGCTGTGGGCAGCAATAGCATTTCTCCTGGATTTTTGGTACTGAATCCAGAGTGAAAATACATGAACTGTGCAGTTTCCTAAGGTCAGTTTTTCCTCAACTCTTGAATGCAGTGCTTTTGTCATGGTAAATTCATCTTCTTAGCTTTTGTAGATCTTGGTAACTACAGTATGTCACTATCTGGACTTGTATTGCTTGCAATATTAGTAGGATAAAGTCTGAGTGCAGGTGGCATTTTGGAGGATCTTTAGTGATTTTGGTTTGTGCCTAGCCTTGTTACTTGCTCAAAAGGTAGCTGCAGTTTTTTTCAGACTTTAAGAACGTACTTGCTTTTTATATAAATGTTGCTTCTATAGAAAGTGAAAGAGGATCATTGGAATAAACTGGCTTAATCACAGATCTGGCAAGACAACCTAGTTTTAATTTCCCATTTAGGAGGGCTGAGATTCTGTCTTGAAGAAAGTCTGCGAGTGCAAATGTACTTTTTCTGCCAAAACCACCAAAACTTACAGGCAGGCTGTCTTACTGTGCTGCTTTATTGCATCTTACTGCTGGGGCACAGTTGTGACACACGAGGCAACACTGGATATGAAAAGGCAAATTCTGATCTCAAATCACAGCTCTGACACCTGCAGGACTGTGGTAGAATATAGAGCAGCTTTTTTTCCCAGCCTCAGCTCTGTTCTTCCTTTTCAGACTATAAAGCCCATGGAAAGTAACACACCACTCCATCAGCAAGACAAAGACTGTTGGTAAAAAGAGTGTCTTGTTAAATCAGGTTATAGAACAGGAAAAGTTAAACTGGCTTTCAGATATATAAGCTTTCTTAGATCTGAAATAGAAACTAAAACCTTCAAAGCTAAATATAAATTAAGCACCCTTACTTGCAGTTTGCAAATAATCAGGCCATCTCTAAAAGGAAAATCTATTTGGTACCCGTGGAACAGAGGAACTGTTAGGGATGGATTTGCGGAGTGGAAAGGGAGACAGGTGACAGTAGCATGGAGGGGACTTTATCCCTCCCTGCTCCTGGTTTGTTCATCTCCAGAGGACATTGTCCCAAAACACTGCCTGCAGCATAAGCCAGTAAACACTGCCCTGCCTTGTGGTGTGCGTATTGTGCACAATGACATAACATTCGGAGGGTGCGGAAGAAGAGAGAAGACTTTCTAAAGTTGGTTTCTTTGGGTCTGTTTTGTTTTGTTTTGTTTTAAAAAGGCTTTAAGATTGTGTCTAACGATACTGAACTTTTAGCTCAAAGTAATGGTGTTTCACTAGACATCTTACTTAGAGTTTGTTATAACCTGGCTTTTGTCACCTTGCTTCACTTAGATTCACATGTAGCACTTAATGTGTCTGTGGTGTCGCAAGAAAACAATATTTCTTCCTCAGTCTTTGTGTCTCATTTTTCAACCTCTCTTCAGAGCAGTCCCACTTTCCTATTTTTCTGTAATCTAAGACTTGGAGCTGTAATGTTATGTCATCTTCTCATCAACAAATGTGTGGTATGCTTGGCACTACTACTCTTTTAGTTATCCTCAGCTTCCTAAACTGGTACAAAAATTAAACTGCAGGAGGGGATTTCCTCTGTTTCTTAAATGACTTTACACATTTTCATTTTCTCAACCTCTATACTCCCGTGAAGAATTGGTTTATTACCTGTCAGTTCAGATGTAAGCAGAGTTTTGGGAAGGAAAGCCCCTAAAAAATATTGTTAAAATCATCCACCTTATTTTTGGAGTAAGTGTTGCATTATTGCTATATAATCCTTCTCTGTTCTCTTCGATGCCATTTGATTTTAGTTAGTAGCAGACCCCATTGCCTGTATTCTTTAGCATGTTGATCCTCTAAGACATGGTTGAATCGAATTACTGGGGCAAAATGATAAATCACAACCTCCTCCCTTATCTTCAGAAATCTAAAATATCCCTCTAACTCTTAAGACTTGTATGTGATTTAAGTGAACACCTACTCTTCCTTTAACTGGATTCTTTGTCCTGGTACGGTGATGTTCACTGTTTCTTTTACTACTATTCCATCATTTTTAATTGATATGGTATCACTTGGACTCTAAAATACAGCACTGAGAGTTTTAAAAGTGAATGATGTTGTTGTGCAGTATATGCAGAATACAGCCCTCAAACAAGTGCATCTGAGTAGAAACCTTGCACTGGATCATTGCAGATATAATGCGAAGGGAACGGAGGTCTACCGAATACAGCAGTGCACCTGGAGTGTATAGGCCACTGGAGAAAGGAGGTTAAATCAAGATTTAAAGAAAAAAAAAAATAAATCTGTCTTAACCAGTGTCCAAATCACAAAGAATTGAACTTTCTGAATGTCATGGAGGTAAATTTGGAAGTATGTCCCGTCTTCGCCCCGCGCGGCACGCGCACTGTGTGCGTGGCAGCCTGCCGCAAAAGAGAGCATGGGCAGCCTTGGGCACTTCAGTCCTTAGACTTGCGGGTCCACGCAGGGTCTGTCCTCCAGCTGAGAGTGGGCTCTAGCATTCACAGCCCTAACACAGAAATTATTACGGGATTTTTTTATCCTCTGATACAAAAATGTGCCACAACCCGTTTGACAGCACTGTATGGGACACCAAAAGTATTGTCAGTAAACAAAGTTAAAAACATGTATGGAATGACACAGAAACTGCTGGGCAGTATCGAGTTTATTCATCTTTAGTCTCGGACAGGGACTGCTGGGATGCTGTGAGAAAAAAGGAGAAGTCCTGGGAAGGGAATTGCTGTTGTGAACAAGCTGGGTGATGTCTGGTTTCATTTTCGGTGCTTCAGTTACAACGCACAGCAGAACACTCACTGTCCCTAAGGTGTAATTCTCCTTGCCTCTGTCTCTTTCCATGTAGAAATTTTCACCTTTTGAAAATCCCCTTCTTTTTTCCTGCGCCCTTGGACAGAGCACTTTCCATGGCGGTACCATGATTTTAGTGCACAGCTGCTGTTGAGAATTTGTTGTTTCAGCTATGGAAAGAAATTACAGCATCCCAAATCCAGTGTAGCCAATAGAAAGGCAGCTATGTGTAGATTTGTGTCAAAACCAAGGTAATGAAGAACGAAGAGGGTAAGCTGAGGGCCATTTAGACCAGTGAAACAAGTAAGAGAAGGAATGAAGTTTTTCATTCTTGAAGGAGTAGCAATCATCATTCTTTTGAAGGTAGTAGGCTACCTTTCTCTCACTCCTGTGCTTCTGGGTCATAGCACCTTTAATGTTCTTATTTTCAGCTCTCTAGCCAGACTTCCTCTTGATTGCTTCCTGACATCTTGACTGGCGTAGCTGAAAACATTTTGCATTACTTATGTGTTTATCCACAGGGAAATGCAATTGATAGAAAGGTTTAAAATAACAAAAGCTTTTATGAGTGTGACTTAATTAAAGCTTAATATTTCCATGACCATTCACTAGGCCTACTTAGTCTCTTTCCATAGGACTTGCCCTTTTCTTTGTCTGCTGTAATCAAGCAGATTACTAATCACTGAACTCAGAGTGATGCATTTGTCTGTCTTGCATTCCCTTTACAGCTTTTGCCCAATTACTTCTGTTTTTCCCCAAAATTCTGTTCACTCAGAGGTGATGCTTCAACAGCATTATTCACAAAGTCTGTCAACCTGGCATTCTGAAAGACTCAGCTCTGTTTAGATCTTATGTTACTTCAGCAACAGACTGGGCAAAGCAAATTGTTGCCAAAAAAATGAAAATTTAATCAAGTTTATAACCTCATTCTTGGTTCTCATGCAGGTTTGTCAACTTCTGCTTTCCATTTATAGCACAGCAGACAATAATAACAAATCTTTGTAGTCCTGGTAATGTAATGAGGCCACACAACATGAAAAATGAGAACTAACTAAGTGTTGGTTATTCCTACTTGTAGGACCTCACTTTGTCCATCTGCTCTTCTAAGATCTGGATCTAGATTCTGGTGTCTTCTGTAGCAGAGCTCAGTGTCATGGTTTAGGGTCAGGGCGGCCCCTTAGACCAATACAGATGCTCTCTGTTAACCCCCCTCCCTCCCCAAAAGGGGAAGAGAAAGGGAATAAGGGAGAGAGACTTAGAGATTAGAAAAGGAAACTGGAACAGCTTTAACAAAAATGAAAATAATAATAATAAAACTAGAATATTTACAAATATATACAAAACCAGTATCGAACCCAACCCCCTGATGGTAATTCCATCACCATCACCACTGATGCTGTGGAGCAGGCACCGGGCGGTCCCAGAGTGGGCCCCGC
>JAAGNO010020132.1:0-11588 GCA_033439905.1 Ceryle rudis
GGGGGGCGGGGATCCCGCGGGGCTCAGTGAGCACCTCCAGATGGGGCCGGGGGGGGCAGCGCGGGACAGCGTTACGTGGGAAATTGTGTCACCCAGCTGTAAGGGGACAAGCTGCGGGGAGCGACAGGGGGAAATGGCGTCACTGGGAGCCCCGGGCACTAAAAAGCAGTGGGGTTGGAAGAAGAGCTGAAGTGCTTTTTATATGTCTCGTTTTGTACGTCAGGGTTTTTTTCTCTACCTCAGGGAAGCTTAGAATAATTTCTGTGGCTTTAAAAAAATACAGATTTAAGGTAGATACTGGGAATACTGAGGAACTCCATTGTTCCTTCTGCTGAAACTAAAATAATACCTTTTCTCTCCAACCTCCCTTTCCCAGATATTTAACATAAGCTTCTAAGTATAAAGAGACTATTTAACACTCTCTTCATACTTCTAACTTCCGCCACTTTCCTTCTACCTAAAGCCTGGTGTCTTTAACACTTTTTCAAGCCAATCAGTTCTTACTTCTTGCTCCATGTGGACCCATGAATCCTGTGGCATTTCCAAACTAGTTGGTCGGTTCCTTTTCCCAGTCCACAGGCCCTTAGTCCTCCGCTGCCTTCATGGCTGAGAGACTGCCCAGCACCCGCAGCCAGAGCATGTCACTGCAAACAGCATCTCCATGCTCCTGCCTTTGCTGACTGGGGATGGAAGAAGTGCTACAGAGATGGGACTAGACACAGGGAGCTGGCCAAGGGTAGCCAAGGCTGACAGCCTTTAAGGCACACACTGACAAGACTTAAGTACACAGTTTGGAAAATGTAAAGAATCCTACAGCCCTCTCTCTACATCTATGTAGAAGAGGTTCTGCAAGGTAGGAAGGAGATGAGGAAATGAGGTTGGACATGCCACAATTCATAAAATATCTGGAATGGTATCCGTGTCTGTTCTTGTACTGTTGGGGTTGGTTTTGTTTTTTCCCCATTTTCATGTCATATGCTGGTTTCCATATAGCTTCAAGGTTTTGCCTGTGTTAACAATCGTTTACCTCTTCTTAGCTTCAGCTGTACTTCAAAAAAAAAAAAAAAATTCTTGTTCCCTTTGTGTCATATTACTTCTGAGGTATTTTGTTTCTATTGTTACTCCATGATATTTTGTTCTCTCTGAACAGAAAAATATAACTTAATAACATAGAACCATAGAATTAATGATCTAGGTTGGAAAAAACAAAGATCATAGAGTCCAAACATTAACCCTACTCTACATGTCCACTGCTAAATCATGTCCCTAAGCACCATATCTACGTGACTTTTAAACATGGCCAGGGACATTGACTCAACCACTTACCTGGACAGGCTGTTCATCCCTTTCAGTAAAAAGTTCTTCCTAATGTCCAACCTAAACCTCCCCTGGCACAAGTTGAGGCCATTTCCTCTTGTGCTATCGCTTGTTACTTGGGAGAAGAGACTGGCACCCACCTCACTGCAGCCTCCTTTCAGGTAGTTGTAGAGAGTGATAAGGTCTCCCCGCAACTTGTTCTTCGTGTTTATAGTTCTTAGTTCTTTGACCACAACTCTCCAGCTGCTTCTTGCTGCAAGAGCTCCTGGTGCTTACACCTGTGGTAGGAATCACCATACGATTCATTATCCAAACAAGCAGAGGGCAGTTAGCACATTACACACTTCCAGAGTTTCAATGTCACAAAAACATGTAAGTCATTTCCTTTTGGGAAGGCATTCCTTCATTGGGTGGCCTAATAACAGACCACTCATCTTTATTTACCCTTCTGTGAGGAAAATCCCCGTATCTTCTGCCAGGGAGGAGGGCTGTAAAGATCACAGGCTACTCTGCCTAAGGCAAGCGTTTCAGTTTGAGAAAAACATTGTCCCAGTGCAGTGCTCCAGCATTGCTATGCTCCGTTAGATGCTGACACCAGCAACCTAAGAGGCCACAACTGTCAATTTTTCTATGCAAGGCTGATACCACTGGTAGTCCCAATATTTTTTTTAATTTATTTTTTAGTAAGATCCCCTGTGATGGATGCACCCACTTGGACTGAGTGACCAGTGCTTTGGTTCACGCATCAGTAACAAATAGACCCGACCACCGTCATCCCTGCAGCACCAACCCTGAGAAGTGTGCTAGGCTGTATCTTCTCAGGAACTAAGGAGTTTAGGACATATCTTGCCAGGAGCTAACAGCACCAGCCTGAGTTGGTACTAGACCAAACTGAAACTGCTTCAGCTGCACTCCCGCACATATATCAGAAGAGGATTGACTACATGTTAATCACTTTATGCTGTAAACACCCGCAGTCCCCATATGCCCATTGAGCGTTCCTATACAGCAGTGCCCTGCTCAGCAACGATCCCCTCCCTGAGCAGGGACATCTCTCAGGGTTACTCCTCCAGGTTGAGAGGGCCCCTTACCTGGCATCTGATATCTATAATGAGTTAGCTTAATTATTAGAAGTGTAGTAAGTGGTAAAGTGTTTGACTGTCATCTAAATTATTCTTCAAATCATAATATGGGTCACTGTCAAATCATTCATTACAATTATTGCTTAATAACCATTCAATTACCATTTCTTTTTTTTTCAGTCATCAATTAACTACTGTTTGATTGTGATTTAATCATTAATAAAACCCTTTTAGTTAACCCCACAACAATGCCTTCTCTTAATAATTCACCCATGGCAACCCCCTACATGCAAAAGACCCAAACCTTAGTTTAGAGTTAAGGTGTACACAGTTCACTGCATATCCCTCGTCACTAAAGCAGCCAGGAGAGGCTTAGGTTGTACAAAGCCAGGGAACAATTACGCAAAGTGACTTTGCACAATTAGGTTCATGTGCTTTCTGAAGAAATGCCTCGGGCAGGACACAAACTCCCATTACTGCTGTTCCTTGGGATTCTGTCCCTCTTGTGTAGAAGGACCTTTTCACAAAGAGTCAGTTTGTATTTCATATTGGATTTCCATCATAAATCTGCACCTAAATCATTCTATGCTATTGCTATTCTATTTAGCAACATTTTTAAAACAACATTATACTTTGTATATATTGCAAAATGGGATATTAACGGGTAATGCAACAATTGCAATACTCCAAAACCAACTTACTTTATTGTTGGAATATACAGACTTAGTTGAAGCTGTCCAAGAAAAGCAATGGAAAAAAAGTTACCTATAAAAAGTTTCACAAAGACATGGCCTTAGGTCTTCACAGAAATGCCACAAATTCAACGGATCTCTACACAAGCCCATAATACGTGCGAGCGGAGTTTACTGAAAGACGGAAGACCCAAGTTGCTTCCTTCTCCTCAAATTTTTCAATTCTACTAGAAAGCCTAGAAGTGAACCAAGTTAAGCAACTACAAACAAACACATTCTCTGTACATGAACTGCACCTTAGTCATTTTTTATCCGCAAAATTTTAATTTTGTAGACTCCTGTACAAGGAGGTAACAGACCTTAAGAAACTTCAACAGATTTTCTTTGGCCAGCCCACAGCTTCATTTCTGATTCCTGAGAAAGAATGCAGATGCTATTAGTGACACCAGAGGTCAAATTTACTGACTCTGCACTGTCTCACCTTAGCAAATAAAGGATGAACTCTGAACTTCAACTGATTTTACCCTACTACTCTCCTTATTCTAACAACAAAAAAATCTAAAAATGCACATCTCATTTTTTTCCTCCAAAATTCAATTCATTAGAGTAAAAATATGTTAAGACAGATTTAATTACTACTTTTAAAAGAACTTTCTGAATCTGTTGCAAAACTTCATCTTTCAGAAGAGACTGATTAACTGGATCATACTCCCCGTACATCATAGGTTAAAACAACCAGAGATTAAGAAGTGAGACTGACTGCATATGCTAACTACTTGAACTCATTAAGTATCGCAACATTTGATCACACAAATTTGGCAGGATCAAGTTTAAGCATAAAACCACGAGAAGTTCAGCCTATTCCAGTCACAAGCATTGTAACACAAATCTGTCCAACGGCCCATTTCGCAAGTACGTGCGTGTGCGTGTGCTTTGCCTGAACAGATTGTAACTGAGCCTCTGGAATGCTGTTATTTTCCCTATGCACTTCACCTAGGCTCAGAGACCTCAGGGAAGCTGAAATACTTTTCAGTTTCAATCACTTGCATTTGCCATTATTAAATTTAATCTCCCCTTATGCCACTTGTTCAACAGCCTTACTAGTTCAGACTACATGTTTCTTAGCCACCTTTAGTCTTACCTCGACTAAGTAATCGTCAAACACAATTTTTGGTGCCTTGGTAGTTGTTGCTTCATTGTGGGTTTTTTTCCCACGTACTTGATAAAAATATCTAAAATCTGTTCTAGTTGCATATTTTTGTGGTCTTCTGTTTTTATCCAAAAAGGTTAGTAATTCATTCCAGTTTGGATTTTTATTTCTGCTGGTTCAAAAAGTTTTCAGACAAGAGACTAAAGAAAAAGGATCACGGATTACAAAATGGCTTCTGAAAATCTTTTTTTTTCACAAGCACTTTTCCTTATTGCAGGGTAAGGCACAAAAAAGCTAGAGCAAATCTTCTTTTGGAATGGTTGTGTTCATTTCTTCCTGTAAACTGCTAGCAATAAGCCCTTTTTTAGATCAATTTTGAAAATCTGAAATAAGAAAGCACAGGTGGCAGTTGGTGTTTTTCATATGAGAACTAGACACTAGTGGCTGAGCTTCCGCATGAATTTTCCCTAATGAGAGGCAGCGCAGTTGGCAGCAGCTTAGCCACTCCATTCTCAGTGTAATACCTTGATATTTTTCCATCGAATTCTGATGGCTTCCTAATAACTTGTACCTTCAGCCTATTTTAAAATATAATTTTATTAAGCACTGCACTGGTTGTTAGGTCACTGCTCTGATTTTCTGCTATGATACTTCTCTTTCTGAAATACAAAATGCAAGCTAACTCACTTCTAGAAACTCTTACTCTCCATAGTGAGAACATCAGATTTAGGAAACCAGAGGTTTCAGTAATGGAAATCCATTTACTATTAACTGATTTAGACCTCACCTCCTTGTTATTTACTTTACAGTTGAGTAATAAGTACCTGGTCTTTCTGAATACCTTTATTCTATACAAATTCTGCTTACCATCTGACTGCTTCAGCTGCTGTATTTAGGAAGAAATTCCAATATAAACTGCCACCCCAAATCCTGTAATTTTTCACATTTAATTTCTTTACATGTAGTAGCAACTTGTATTCCTTGTAGCCACTGAAATGTTTGTACATTTTAAAAAAATCTTGGTTTTAATAAATGTATGCTAAGGTGCTTAAGGTTGTTACCCACTTAATTAACAGAAAGAGTCTTAAACACATTACCATTCTGCAAATACACTTATTTATTGACATGATCTCAAGCTTGTCCGAGACCATCCATCTAGAATATACATTTCAAAAGCATATTTGTACATCAAAGACAGGTACAGTAATAACACTTGGTTAGCAAGATTACAAGTTAACAACTTGATTTGGTTAGTCATCAAGAATCGGATTTACAGGAAAGTCCTCCATATTTACATTCAGTAGGACCTTCAGTCAGTGGGGGATGAAGGAAGGTTTGTCTCACAAAAAGCTCCTGTTTGTGAGGAAAACACTGTGAAAATACGACTTACCTAAGCTCTGATTCACAAGGTGATCAACAACTTGTAGCTCAAAGTCACCTGAAATTATTGTTGCTCCACAGCACAGATCCACTAGCCACCACTTGACCCGCTTCATTTCTTTGTCACGTTAAAACTCTTCCTGCTTTGCCTGCATTTCCATTTGCTTATATCTCACTACTGACCTCCTGTGACATGTCCTGTTGTATTCAACATATTCATTGGTCTCTGAAACCGATGGGAGGCTGTAAATTTTTATTCCATTTCAGCTCTTTGGTAGTCTAGAATTAACTCCATCACGTATGAAGTAAAGTTGAGACCCATCTCTACAAAGTTCTGAATTAGGTTCACAAGACACCTTTCTCTAGACATCAGAAGAAAATACTGTAACCATTTTCCTAGTGAATCACCCTCCTGCTCGAGGATGCCAATCCACTTCTGCACCAGTGCCAGCCACTATCAGCCTAATCTGCAGCCAGCAACGGGAAAAAACCCTCCAGCTTCTACCACTATTCCAATGACCCACTTGCTCTACAACTCTGAAAGCACAGCAGCATGCCTCAGCCTAGATGCCCTGTGGGACTTCAAAGGGGCTCCAAGCACTTCCAATCAGGAGCTTGTCACAGTCTGCAGGAAGGTACATGTCAAAGCTGACCTGGCTCCAACTCACCCTGGTAGGTTCACAAGCTCCCCTACCTTTGGGTGAGGGATTCTGCTTAGACAACAGTTTCTATGAGCTCCCATAACAACATCATTTACTCTTACACCTCACAGAAGAGGGAGGTACAGGCAAACGCAAGAGTGTGGCTTGTACGAGCTTTATGCAAGGCCCTGAACACAGCAAGAAAAATGAAGTGGCACTTAAACAGAGATATTTAATACTACAGATACTGCTGCTGGCCACTTGCAGAGAGCTGTTTCTATGACAAATTTTACCTTTATCTTGCCTTTTAATCTCATTTATTGACCCCTTCTGCCGCTGGCCTATCACCACTGTCTTGTCCCACCTGTCTTCCTCCAACTTTGAGACAGTCTGGCACCTGCCCATCTGATCATCGCCTTCCAACAAAGACAAACCAAGCCACTTTGACAAATAGCTTTTATTCACAGCCCAACACTGAAGAGAAGAAAAATTAAAAAAAAAAAAAATCTGTTAAAAACACCAAGCCCTGCATTCTCCACAACTTGGAACTGAGATGAGGTCCAGACAGCTCCTCAGTTAACTTACCAGGTAACACTAGAAACATAAAAACCCCCCATCAAGGGAGTCAATGGACGTACATTCCCAAAGAACAAGAATTCAGCCAGACTGCTAGTGCCAACACCAAAATTAGGGTCAAAATTCTTGGGTCAATCAGCTCTGAATAAGGGCAACTGTTGTGTAAGCATGCAGGCAGGACACAGATATGACTACTACCAGCCAGGGGTAGCACCCCACTTTTGACTAGTCATGGGTAGACAAGACACAAAGAGCTAAGAGGGGATAACAGGAAACTGCAGGGAATATATCTATATTCAACATACTCTAACTCATGCACAGCACATATGTACCAGCCTGAGCAAAGTAGTCAAGTTTTGGCCTATACAAAGGGGTGACCTACTTCGAGTATCTCCTCTTGGGAGGAGGAGATCAAGAGTATGACCGAAAGCCAGGCACACAGCACCACTCACTCATAACTTGAGTTCATTTGGTCATGAAGACAAGCCCTTAAACAATTCCAATTTAAACTGCAAGTTATGTACAGTTTAATTGATGCACTTCCACATTTAATTTAAAAATAGGTTTTATCAGAAAGTTACACAAACCCAAAAAGCTTTATTTTTCAAAACCATACTTTATTTTTAAAGGCTAAGAGAAGTATTCAGAACTATATTTCTTAA
Organism: Ceryle rudis; assembly: GCA_033439905.1. NCBI lineage: Eukaryota > Metazoa > Chordata > Aves > Coraciiformes > Cerylidae > Ceryle > Ceryle rudis. Next base: position 7,501 of record JAAGNO010020132.1, read on the forward strand.
GCAAAAAGATTCACATTTCATTCTGCAGGGTCATTAGTATGAGAAAAAAGCATTTGGGGATTTATTATTTGCAACTGTTGTTGAGTTCCTACACCAATCCAGATTTATTTTAAAAGGGTAACAGCAGTTATGGCTTAACATACAGAATTACAAAAAGAGTAACAAAAATGTTGAGACTCAAGTGGTGAGTAGGCAACTATGGGCATTCTTCTACAGAATGATAATGTTTCAGCTAAGACAAACACAAGTGACAACTATCTTTATTGGTAGACAAATCAACTGAACATCATCAGCACAGACACTGCTTCAAGGATACCTATGCTGGTAATACCCAAGTGTTAGAATGTTCTGTCTGCTTCAATTACTTCACCTTTTCCTCCGTATCACAAGCCTCAAAAACATGGAGTTATGAAACCACAATAACCGGGGGTTTTTTTGATTTTTTTTTTTTTTTCCTCCAAGTGGGTTTTTTGTTTTGTTTTAAAGAAAATGATACAAAAAAAAAAATGGAAGACTACAGTATGTGGTGAAGGAAGAGTCATCACCTCTAAAGAGACAGTAGGACTTTGGCCAAGAAATTTTAAACAGTAAGCATGTAAGGACTCAAACTGACTCAAGACACCAGAGCTGCAATTTTTTTTGGATATTCTCTCCCCTTCACTGAGTTATAACTCTGCATTTACACATTCTGGATGGCTTGCCTTCAGTGGGACAGAGGTAGTGATGGGAATAAGTTTCCTTCCCTGAAGTTTCCAAACAGATGAAACCTGGTAAGCATGGCCCCAAGGAAGGGTGAGTGCAACCAGAGGAGGACCTGCCAACTGGGAAAGGACAAGAGCACAAGCACAGACAGTAAGCTGCTCTCCCAAACCCAGACTGATAAATGTTAAATAAAGGTGCTGGACAAGAACTGAGCAAGTAACAAAACCTCTGTAGGTTCTGCAGTACGTACTTCATGCCAGGCTGCGCAAAGGATAGGACTGTACCTTTGCTACAAAAGTTGTGGTGAACAAAATACTACATTATTTGCAGTACTGCCAGAAGTTCCAGTGTGTAGCTAGCATGGTTATACTGGTAATTTTAATAGCTATATAAAGTCAGTCACCCATTAAAAAAAATAAAAATTAAGGACTTGTATTTGCAGACAATTCCTTTATCCAGTTAATACTTCAGATTTGTCCCACCTTTGCTATTTGTGATTAGGCCAACTTTTCTGTCCTGAGGGGATTAAGACAGACTTCAACTGTTGAAGCTCCTTCCTCTTTGCTTACTGAGAGTAACTAATAATAGAAAAAAAAAAAATCCAAAACAACACAACAGCAGTTTTTTCTCTTACACTCCTGGATTATTACAATTTCTTACAAGAGTGCTAATTCAAAGGAAACTGTCTGCAATAGTTACAATAAAAGGCTGCAACTCTAGGACGAAGAAGGATGGTTGAAATTAGGTCATCTGAATATAATTTGAGTGCTATAAACCAATCACTGAATAAAGTCAACACTTGGGGCTATAGAGCAGTTCTCCTTCAAACACCCCATCTGTCTTCTTAAGAAGCTTAGAGGTACAATGATTTGTTTTATTGCAACACTGGTTAGCCAAATCCAATCCTTCCCATACAGATATGATTTTTAAGAATCAAGGATTTTATGGTTTACTGCCAAATTTGGCAGACAATTTACTGATAAGATTCATGACCTTGGGATTGTTCTGGTACTTGGACATATTTGCTGGGTTCTGGGCAACATCTTGGAACGCAACCATAACTTCTGGGTCCTGCAGGACAAAGGAAAAACCAAAAAATTAGGGCATTTCTAAAACAAGACTACAAAAGCCAGTGTTATGTGCTTCCAACATGACTCCAGTCCATGACAAAACTCGAGTTTTAGGCAGGAGGTCTCCAAAGAGAACCCAGTGATACAGTACATGTTGTTATTGTTGCATCAGTAAACACCAGTCATTACCGAACTCGTTACAGTAACGGCTCAGTCTGCCAGAAGGGGGATAAAAGTTATTTTTCCCATCAAAAAGGAGCCATCAAACACAGTCACACCCACTGGATTTCAGGCACCTTCAAAAGCATTTTAGAGGAGGCCTGAACTCTTTGTGTGTAGCATGCATGATAGGGTAACCCTCCTCTGAGCAACAGCTGCTACTCATCCCTTTAACCCTTTTCCTTCTAGCAGCAAAAACTTTAATCTGTCGGACTCCAAGCAGATGATGCAGCAATGTTTGGTGTTTAAAAATGCATCTAATTCTCAGTCATTCCCCACCTCCTATCACATAGGAAAAAGAACCTTGTTATCTCTCATCACACCACTGGTGTTGCAGTTTATTGATACATTCACATATACATAAAAGTCAGTGGTGAAAAAAACTTAACAGCTTCATCTTCTCCATTTCGTATGAGAAGCATTAATATTTTAGTAATACTGTATTCCTAGTACACCCTTGGCCTTCACTGAACTAGAATTGGTCTTACTCATTTTACCTGTGTATGTTTCGAACGGTGCCTTTTAATAAACCTATAGAGCAATTTTACATCTCCGCATGGAAAAACGTTCCCATGAGCAACTTCTGAAAAGATTAAAATTTTCTTCAATTCAGCTGTGCTGTTTATTACGTCCAATACAAATCATCTGCATTAGCTGTAATTTCATTTGCTGCTCTTTCTAGCACGTTTAAGTAGTTTCACTGAAAGACACAATCTTCCCTAGACTTCTAGGCTATTACTACGGCAGATAGATTATTTGAAAACCATCAAAAACCAACTAGTATCCCTCAGAGCTGTCTGTGCTGCAACACCACCATCCTCTACCAATTCTACCATCAGACACAGGAAAAAAAAAAGTTGTCTAACCAGTCTGATCCAAAATTGCATTTGGTAGGTGTGGACTCCACTGAAATCACCCACATGGTTCAGTCATGTTTTATACATGTTGGGAACCAAGAGTCAAGTCTTATCTTGTGTTAGAAGGATTTACAAGTGTTTTGTCTCCCTCACAAAAGGAAATACGCAAAGTCTATGAAAAATAGTATACTGAAGTTCAGAAAACAGACACTAGGTGTATTTTCTCCATTTTACAGGACTCACGTGCAAAGAAAAAAACCCAGACTTTCACAACCTCAAACTTCTTGAGTTTCTGATTTCAGAATAGGGCATATGACTATAAAGATTGTGTCACGTTGTTAAAGGGTGTGCTTTCACCTGTATACGAATCCAGGACAAAAAGCTGAGCAAGCTTAGTCACTGGTTTGTGTCAAAGCACACCTTAACGAATGTTAAGCATCCAGTTCTATGCCATGTGTTTCAAAGTCCTATAAATTCACAGCAAATAAATTACTCTTTACTTGAGCAACTCCCTGGAAGCCCTTAGCCTGTGTTTATAAAAATGTTTAACACATCCAAGGTTTTGCATTGATGAGCAATAATACTAGAATAAAGTTTAAGACTGAGAATATCAACATTTCCATAGGAAATATTTAGTACATAAGGTGGAATAGGTACGAATGTATAAAAATGGAATCAGTTAAACATTCAGTTTGCTAATGCTCTAGTCTTTAGTTGCAGAAGGATGAAAAATACTTCTAAGGAAAAAGTAATCACTGGGGTTTTTTTCCAGCTTACACATTTTGGTGGAAATCTAGGTCTTCCATGACCACATATCAAATAAGGAATCCATAGATTCATCTTACACATCACTCCCTTTGAAAAGAACTTGTATTTGATCCGTGACACTCTCCAAACACAAATACCACGTTGTGTCCAAAGAAAGGAGTTGCACATACACGACAGCAAATACTACAGAATGCTCCAGACAGACAAAACAGTAAAATAAGAGAAACATACACACAAAGTACCAGTCAATTCTTCTGGAGACTAAAAAGCTTAGGGGCAAAAGAGCTAAAATAGCCTCCATTAGAAGTCATTGCAAAGGTCACAATTACCATTAAGAAGCTACAAAAAGAAACGCAATAGAAGTTTTGCCACTTTGAGTCTTTTCTGCATAAAAGACTAGTATCAGATACAAATAAAAAAGAAAAAAAACTCCAAACCACCAGGAAAAAAAAAAAAACCAAACAAAACCAAA
>JAAGNO010020132.1:11688-30403 GCA_033439905.1 Ceryle rudis
AAAAAAAAGAAAGAAAAAAAAAAAAGAAAGAAAAAAAAAAGGAGATATCCTGAATAGCCTAATCTTCAGGTAATGAAATCACCTATCTTCATCAAGAAAGAAGTTTTTATACTTGTTTAGAGAGATTCTTATCTTTATGACAATGATGAGCAGTAACTTTTCTGAACATGTCCACAGATACCCGTCTCTGCTTCCTTGGTTACTTCTACAAATGACAAGCTGAAGTTGACAGCATAACCAGTTCAATCTAGCTCATGTTCAGGCACACACAGTTGCAAGGTATTACTAAAAAGTTAACAGACTCAAGGCATATTTCAATGTTAGCTCACGGATAATAGCCCCAAAGATGATGAGGTGATAGTCACTAAGTCTGAACAGACTAAGAAGGTCTTTACTCTCAGAATACACATTTCAGAAGTCATTTCTCACTGTGTAAAGCCTCTCCATACTGTCAGTTAAAATACTATCTTAAGAATAAAGATTTGGCACAAGCCAAGCAGCAGAAACTACCGTCTTTTAAGCCTAGAACTTACACTGCCAATTCAAAGAGGACCAGAACACAGTCAGTTGGACATTTTAGGAAAAAGCAGCAGCACAGACATAGGTGAAACACTGAATAAATCGTATCTAGGTAGATGGAAAGTTTGTATAAAGAGGTCAGCAAGAGACTCAAGGCTTTGCAGATAGGTTCCACATGTTAAAGCCTGCCTGCATTATCAGAGAAGACCATTGACACATGTTCTTGCAAGAGAGTCTTACATTATGTTGGGGTATGTATAATCAGCATGCAATGGAGTCTTCTTAAGCAGATGTGGTAAGTACTTAATATTTAGCTGCACCTCAAAGCTCTGTTTTCAGCAACTCTAATTTCAAACTCCTATATTGCAGCATAAGTTAGCCAGGTAATGAATACAACTACAAGTCACGGGCTTTTTCTGGATGGTTTGTGTGCAAGTCAACATTGCTGACTGTGGCAACCTAAGTAAAGGTGTGTTCCTAAACACCAGCAACCATTAAAGGAACCCATGAACTTCTGCACAGAAAGTGATGCCTTTTCTGATTGCAGGGCATAGCAAATAAGGGTCCCTTGTGATGCTTTTATTTAGATGAGGATCATAGCTGTTCAATGAGCTGAGAACAACACATAACCAGCTTAACCACAGCAATACAGAAAAAGTGACAGGGCACTTTTATACTTGATCATATTAGTATGCAATTGCAACTATGTATGCTCTATTTAACCCGCTGAAATACTTATCGTGTGAAAGTAGTCATGACATTGAGCAACTAATTAATTGAGCAATTAATCAAGCCCACTGGGGAAGTAAGCTTTCTGAACATTAATTTAGGAAATGCAGGCGCAGGACTATTCTGATAGTACTGTGCCTCTGGCAAAACCAAACACTTAAGCCCCTAAGAGAAAAGCAATTCTCACCTTGGTATTACTGTAATATATGGTGATGCAATGCAACGATAACAACAAAAATTTTTTGTTCATGCCTCATTATCTCATCACAATGTGCATTCAAAAAAGGAGCAAGTGAATTATATTGTGTGGAAAATAACCATTCAAAGACTCAAAAGAGATGAAGAATTCTATATAGAACGTAGGTTTTGCCTTTCTGCCTGTCACAGGTATGGGGTGGGGGGCATATCTGTAATTAAGCTCCCAAGAGTTTGAAAAATAGCTAATATTGATTCAAAACAGTCTGGTGCCACACACAGAAATAGGGAATTTCACAACAGAAATAGGCAAGCATCCTATGGCTATCCAGAAGGTCATATCTTTCTTCCTTCCCTTAGCTCATAGGTGCTCTTCTTCCCTCATTCAGAATGTTTAGCTTTGAGTTTAACAAATACTCACCTGCATGGCTGCAAGAACTTCTGGATCACTGAGAATCTCATTGAGACCTGGCATACCTGCCATTCCTGGCATACCTCCAGGCATACCCCCAGGAAATCCACCTGAAAACCCAGGACAAGAAGAATGCATGATGAAAAACATTTAATTCATCTATACAGGAGGCTCAGTGAGAGAGACAAGACATAATTCCTTTGCCAAACTTCTAAAGCCATGTCTCCCATAAAGCTAGAGCTGGCCCACTCAAAAGGAAAGCAGGATCTTTGCCTTCTCTTTCTGGTAAGATTCACATCTCATATCACTCATGTTTTTAACCCAATTGAATACAAAGCTTGTAGTGTCAGGTTCTAGCATCTTGTACATAGATGCAGTTACTTTTCTGGTGAACTTAAATCAGTTGAAATGCCCGGTGTGAACAATTCATGGCAAAAGCAGAGGAGTACTAGCATGTCCCAGGCACATGCCACATTTGACAGGAACTTTAGGTTTGAAAAAAACTGTACGACCAAAGAAAGAAAAAAAATTAAAATTCCTGAAGCAAAATGCTTGAGGATCTGGTTTTGAATCATAATGAGCAGCTACCCCAGCTGTGCTGACCACGGTAGATAAAGATCTCTGGTTCCCCTGAGAAGCTGATCTGGTTGGAGCATGCACACAGCCTACCTTTAGTACAAAGAGCATTAGCACTTATTCTTGTTTCTCCCCAGTTTATTATACCCAAAAATAACACAGAAAGCCCAGTTTTCATGGAATGTTCAATGACTGCTTTTCTATATGGTAAACTGCACTACCTCATCCTTTCAGAAACTGCTCTGTTCTACAACAGCTTACAACCAGCACTCCAACACTCAATCCAAATTTTCTACTTTAAAACTATTTTTCTTAAGCAGAATGGGTCCAAGGCATCCTGGGTAATTTAGAAAACATTTTAATACTAGTTTTTCAATGCATATTAAGTAAATACTGCATCTTTCTCAGACTGAAATCCTTTTATTCTGTTATCCATCATTATTGATTTGTCTTCTCTCTACTTGCTATCCAGCATCAATCCTCTTTAAGAGGATCTCACCCCTTTTCCCACTACTGCTCAATGAGCTATTTGTAGACAAGTTCTAAACTTCATAAAATGTTTCTCTTTCTGCCTTGCGAACAAATGCTATAAAAGCTGTGGCTATAATGCTTCACATGGAAACGACTAGTCAAGTCACCTCTACCTCAAGCATTGGTGCTTAAAAATAAAAGTACCTGGGAAGCCACCTGGGAATCCACCAAACTGAGCTCCTCCTGCCTGTCGTCTTGCTTCTTCCTCCTGCAGATGAAAGTACATCATTCCACACAAAGCAATGGAACTGCAACACGTTTTCTACTGCTCAACTGGTTTTAGGAGGAAAAAAACAAACCAGCTACCACTGTTTCAGACTAGTAGGCTAACGCCGTAAACACAGCACTTCACTATGGACAAAACCACTGACAAGAAACAGCGATGTCTACTATTATTTTAGTATGTTTTTGCAGGTAAGTTATGCAGAGTATATTTTTACTGAATATGAACTGTATGATTTGGTTTAGCTCCTCAACTTACATTTTTAGAACTAACCTCCACCCCCAACATATTAAAATACATCAGTAAAGCATGAAGAAAATGCAAGCAAACTGTCAGGAAGTGAGGGAGAAAAGCAAAGCATTATCCAGAATTTAAGACCTTCCACTTCAGGAGATTTAAGTACTTTACATGAAAACTATTCTGGTACAGTTATACAATAACTGACGTATTGAAATACAGGATTAGAAATTCCAGAGCCTATTTTTGTCATAAACAATAAAAGCAGATACGGTACAACACCCTCTTCTCCAGATTTCATTATCAGTCAAGTAACCAAGACAGAAATCAGCTCTCTAAAATATTATTCTAAGACTTCAAAGTGATTCTCCTCTGCAATTCATTTTAACCAAAAGAAGTATGACACTCTCCAAATTAAGTAATAATAAAGCCTAAGTATTCACCCTTTGTGCTTTCTCATGCTCCTCCCGTGCCTTCTTCACTCTTTCCATTCTTTCCTTGATTTCTTTCTCCTCACGTTTCCGCTCATATTTTCGACGATGCTCTGCAATTTTCTGAGCCTGTTACGGTAGAATACCAGGATTTCATATACATTTCCAGGACATCAGTGAGCGTATTTCAATACAAAATACATGTAAGCATAACCATCTGCTCTTACCAGTTCTTGCAAATAAGATCTGACTTCACAGCCTAAAAGCTCCTTTGTTTTAGGGGCCATTTACTACTTCCTCTCTATGGCACTCAGCTATTCACGTCTACTTGACCATAACTGGATTCATCAGAGCATGCATTCTAATATGCTTTCTTGCTATAGAGCTCTGGGACTTGTACCACAGTTGTAACTTAAACGTGTTATTATTCCATGTCCCTTCATGTTTTTATGCTGAAATATTAACTCCTGCAGGGCTAAAACCAGCAACTGCCCTAAAAAAGGGAATTTTCAATGGTATAACAACAGGAAGTATAATTCCCCCTGCACACACACACACGCACTTTTCCAACAGTGTTATTGCTGTTCCAGATGCCTTTGCAGCATGCACAGCCAGACATAAGACCACCAAAGAATTCCTGAACCAAACCAAAAAAGGGCTGGCAGGGAGAAAGTTTCCTTCCTATTACTAGCTTTTTCTCAAGTCTCTCAAAACTACAACCCTCACAGAAAAGTAGTTAGCAATGAACACCCCAAAGCTCTTCACTATGGATGGGCTCATTGTAACAATACAACACTAACTGTAGCACACCTTTCCTGAAAACAGAATGTATCCATCCCTATACAGCATTGCAAAAAACAGTTCACGATTTCACAGACTGCATATGATGGTTGCCCTTTGTAAAAAGCACAGCAAAACTGAGGCTCCAGAACTGAGATACCACTTACTACTACAATGGATACTCTTTTTTCAGAATACCCTTTAAACAAAGAAATAGTTTAAGTAGTGAAGTTTTGATGCAACTTATTTTAGCTAGGAGATACATCTGCCAAAGAAAGCACACAGGCAGCAGGACTGACTCATATTGAATGCAGTACATGTTATCAGAACCTGACTGTAAGGCCATTCAATAGTTCATTAAGAGAAAGGTAAGTGGTTTGGTTTGTTGTTGTGCGAGGGGTTTTTTGTTTATTTGTTTGTGTGTCTTTTTGTTTGAGTTTTGTTGGGGTTTTTTTTATGAAACAAAGTTTCCAACATTATGATTTTAAATGTCTCTAAATATTTCTCAAAATGAATTAAGCATTTTTAGAATTTGACTCAGACTTTCAGCTGCAAGTGCTAGAAACAAGTGTGCTAGGAAACCTGGAAGAGAATAAACTGGGTGAACATATCTTCACTTATTACAGATTAAAAAAAAAAAAAAAAACAACCCATGAAAAGATCATATATTTTTCTTTGAGCTACATACACAAATTCCCATACTGCTGGCAACTGCACATCAATGTCTCACGGTCAGTCTGCTTTTTCTGTGCACAGGCAGATTAACTGAAAAATAATGCTTGGCTGAGGAGGAACCTTTTCAGTCTACCTCTTACAAAAAAGGTTGCGACCTAAGACCAAATTACGTTTACTACAGATCAATAGTGTCCAACACAGAAGCCTACTAAGTTGTAAGATGGTTTCCATTGTTGTTTTGCTACAGACAGTGTCTTCTACAAAGACATGGTAAGAAAACTGGAAGCTGAAGTTATCAGACACAGGAATGTTTATCCATGTGGTGGGTCAAGCTTGGCTGGCTGACAGATGCTCACTGTGCTTCTCTCTCAAGCCACTTCCTCAATGGGACAGTGAAAGAAATCAAGATGGAGAAGCTCCTAGCTTGAGCTAAAGACAGGAGATCACTCATCCACTGCCATCATGGGTAAAACAGACTCGACATGGGGAAGATTAAATTAATTTATTGCCAATTAAAACTAAAGTAGGATAATGAGAACCAAAGACAAAACTAAGACTACCTTCCCCTAGTTCCCCTTCTTCCCAAAGTGCAACTTCACACCTTCATTCCCCACTCTTCCACCTCCTTCCCCAATCCTGACCATCACAGGGGAATGGGGGCTGTGGTCAGTTCATAACACTGCACCTCTGCCACTCCTTCCTCCTCACACTCTTCCGCTCCAACGTGGGGCCTCCACACATGCTATGATCCTTCATCAACAGACTGTTCCAGCATGGGTCCCCCCGTGGGCTGCAGCCCCTGCCAGAAAGCCAGCTTCTGCATGCACGCCTCTCTGCAGCCCAGTTTCTGCCAGGAGCCTGCTCCAGTGTGGACTCTCCATGGGCTGCAGCTTCCTTCAGAGCATATCCACCTGCTATGGCATGGGGTCCTCCATCGGCTTCAGGGTGGATATCTGCTCCAGTGTGAGCCTCCATGGGTTCAAGAGGGACAACCTGCTTAATCATGGTCTCCTCCATAGACTGCAGAGGAATCTCTTCTCCTGTGCCTGGCACACCTACTCCCATTCCTTCTTCATTGATCTTGGTATCTGCAGGGTTGCTTCTCATCTTTTTTCCCTCTGCTCCCTCCTCTCTAATAGCTGTTGCACTGTGGTTTTTAACCCTTTCTTACATATGTTATCACAGAATCACCACCAGCATCACCAACTGGCTCAGCTTTGGCCAGTGGTGGGTCTGCTTTGGAGCCAGCTGGAACTGGCTCTGTCTGATATAGGGACAGCCTCAAGTCTCTTCTTGAGAGAAGGCCCTGCAGTCTCCACCTCCCCACAACCTTGCCATGTAAATCCAATACAATGCAACAGCTGCAATCTGTGGTCTGTTAACCACTTTAAAATAATAGGCAAAACAGGTGAAAAAGAAAGCTTGCTATCAACAGTCTTACATTTGTTACACAGAAGTTCCTTCTTAGAAGAACGCTGGGATCAATCAGTTGAGAAAAACTGAAAATCTGTTTTATAGAGATTATGCTGCCCTCAAGGGGTAGGTTAATGAAAGTGCAAACCACAGCAACAAATAGTTCCATTGTAAAATGGATTTAGGATAATGTTTTAATCAATTCAGAAACATCTTGGGGGAAAAAAAAAAATCTATTATCAGTTTTCTTTCACTTTTCTGAATGTTTTTAGTTTAGATTATAAAATGTCCAACAAATCTGAACTGCTTCGCATCTTCTGTTAAGATTTTAACAACAAATGTATTACTTCATAGGTCAGTTACATGACCAGCCCCAGAGACTCAATTTCACCACACACAGACATAAACAGCTGTGATTGAAGACAGAAATATTTATAAATTCAGTTTGAAGTGTCAGATGACACGTGAACACACTCACACAAGACAACGCATATTGGAAGAATTTGTAGGCAGCAATGTCACTCAAATACAGGAACCTCCATTATGTCTCTCTACTCACTCTTGGTTGCACTTCCTTCAGCATGGCACTAGCATCTTCATCATAATCCAGTTTACAAGCTAATGCAAGATCATGAGCAGCTTCTTCCCAGTGACCCAGAAGTCTGGAATTCAGAAGACACCAACATTCAGAAGAAAAAAAGCAAACTGAACTCTTAACAGTTCTTTAAAATATTTATAACCACACAACATTCAGTATTTTTACCTGCAGCTCTATGGACTTGCAGAAGTTAAAAGTTTAATTATCATGGTGTTTTCTGTAACTTGAACACTAGATGCCATTAAGAGGGCACTTGCTTGCTTCATACCCTTACAGTAACTTTTGCTTTAAGTAATGAGGAAAAAAACCCCACCTCAATCAGCTAGTGTCATTGTTTGCTATAAACAAGAAGCATGTAACGGGGAGAAGGTACCAACCAAAGCACATGAAGCACTTTAATAAAAATACTCTGCAGGACTAAGCACATGTTCAGCGTAAAACTACACATTCTGTGTTCTGTAGAACTCCACATCACTACTACCTCAAGCTTAACTGGACCTTTACTCAGCACTCGAACATCCTAACAGGAGGCAGCACATCTGAGTTGAAGAGGCCATACAAGTTACTGTGTGCACTTCTCAACTATCCATTTATACAAACTCTTGATAATAAAAAAATAAAAGCAAATGATGGTATTTCTAAGTGGTCAAAGCACTTCGGCTTACAGAGAGAGGTGTTAATACAAACTATGCTCCAGTCTTCTCACTCTTAGGGTCCAGACCATTTATTAAAACTGTAGACATTAACAAACTATTCTCTTAACACTGATTAAAATAATTAATTTTTTATTTAGGTTTTACTAGCATTTACTCCTTCCACTTTTACACAGAGTGTAAGAAGTGTCACTGAACACAGACAGTTCAGAGACATCGAGGAGAGAGTACATAAAGTTGTTGCCCCCCAAGTAAGTAAAAATAATAGAAAGTACAGGTGCAGTTCATTACCTGTGAGCTTTCCCCCTCCATTTGTAGGTCTGTGCCGAGTCAGGATTAATCTTGATGGCTCTGTCACAATCTCTAATGGCAGCATTTGGCTTCTGCAGTTTCACAAAAACACTGTGGGAACAAGAACATTTATTGTACATACTCAAATACCATGTTACTAACTTAAGCTGGAAATAATTTTGGATGACTAACAGGCAAGCTAGTGAGATAATACTTCTGAAGAGATGAGTTCAAAAAGATTTTGTAGTGATAATGAAGTCACTGAAATTTAGTTCCCCCCACACACTGCAGGTGTATCTTTAGCAAGAAGCGAAAGTATCCATTGTTCAGACTCAAGCCTTGCCAGCAAGACTAACTTCAGTGCACAAGGAAAGGATACAGAAATGCAAAGGACATTTCAATTCCGTGGTTTTTGGAGTCTATAGCCAATTAGCAAGTCAAAGAAAACAAGAATAGTGTTATGCACTAGTCTTTAAAACAGTAAGACAAAGCGTGAGTTATACAGGCTACAAGGATCAACAGCTAGAATCATCAAGAACTACAAAAGGATATAGGAGATGAGTCATCAAAATGAAGAGAGGCAAAACAAAGGCAGGTCCAGAAAGTAGCCACAATCCCTTGTCAGTTACATGAAATAACAGCAAATTTTACAGAACATAAGTATAGGAGATTAACTAGTAGAGCAGTAATTTTAGGAGGTTCAGACATTTAAAATTAAAAATCTCTGAAGTAAACACTAAATAAATATTCCTGAATTGTCAAAAGCATTTGATAATCAGTATACTCCAAGTCAGAATTTCTGCCCTTTTACATCTACTTGAAAATGATTTATCAGCAATTAAGAGGGCCTTTAAGTAATTTCATTATTAAGGCTTGTTATAAAGCAACCACAAAGTCACATGCTCTTTTCTAGAAACAAACAGGTGGACAGTGTGTCAGGAAACTGTCTCAAAACTACACATTCCAGTGCTACTGACTGTACAAAAATCCTGCTCTCCCAAATACACAACTGCCCCACAAGCAAAACCCAAGTCCACCAGAGAGGCAGAATACTCACAGCACGTGATCAGCACTGCTGTCATACTGCAGGTTTTAAAATATCCTAATATATTGCCTGCTTATTTCTACAATAGACCAAATTGGGATAACTTTTAAACTTCTCCTAACATTCTTATTTTTCATTGCTAATTCCAGTCCTGGCACTGTAAGAGGTTTGAAAAATACCACAGTGATGGCAACAGCGGGGTATTAAGGTACACAAGTGGTGTTACATGCAAAAACTTTGACGTGGAAAGGAAAAAACAGCAAGATATGTACCAGTTAAGATATACAGAATGGAACGGTTAAAGAACATTAATTAATCACAGGAAAGTCATCCAAAATTGAACATTTCTTTGAATTATACCTTGCTATGGAAAAGATCCACTAAACTATGAAAATCATCCACAGTTAGGGGATGGAGGGTGGGGTGGGTGTGGGTGTAAAAGCAGAGGGGGGAAAAAAAAAAAAAAAAAAAGAAAGGTGGGGGGGGAATTTATGCTTTTGTAACCCATACTTGCCCAGACTTTCTCAAGAATCAAGAAGGTAAATATATTTGTCCATTATGAAGTTAGGGTTCACACACATCAAATCTGACAACATTCCCAATCCATTACCTGCAGTCTGGTAGATGTAATTAACAGTAAGGTGGGAATTGAATGGCTTGAAGAAATATGTGTGTTCTGTTCAAACATATGACTTGAACAGAAACAAGTCTACTTTACAGTGAACAAATTCATTTAGCAGCTTCAAGAGGGAGAGAATCAACATGATTCACAATTAACTTTCTTTCTACACAGGACAGATTTCAATCATCTTAATCCCCCCCCAAAAAATATTTTACAAGTGTTTGTTATCTAGCATTATTCTAACTCAACAGACCAAAAACCTTATTACCACAATGCGTTCTGGAACATTCTTCTGTTACTCTATTATCAAGATTCCTTATGTGGCTGCTTCAGTAAATATGGTTAATCACATACAAGAGAAAATACACGAAGAATACCTCTCTCTTTCCCTCATGTGGTTTAATATAAATAGATAGTGTGGTTTTACATAGATCCTCAAGCTTCCATTATGTTTAGGATCCATAAGAAAAATAACAGAACAGGCAGAAACATAAATCACTAGTTCACAATGACTCACCTTGCCCTCTTGGCATACAAGATGGCCAAACAAGGATTTAGCTTGATAGCATCTGTGAACAAGTCAACAGCCTTCTGAAGTTCACCTAAATATGATTACCAGAAAAATTTCAATCAATATGCAACAAAATTACATCCAAATTGCCAAACCCAACTTATAGGATGGTATATCCCTTAGAACTTCTTAATAGAACTTATCAAAAAAGGAAAATTAATTTCTCCATCTTGCTATGTAACTGAAGTACAAACTTCAAAATTAATGCTGGAGGGGAGGAGAGACTTTTCCTAGCTAAATTTGTACATTTAACATTGTATGGAATCAAACAGGAAGCCACCTCTTTATTGCACAGCTTTTCACTGCATTAAGACAAGCCACTAAAGACACTAATCATAGTATGCAGGGAAGTACTTTAATGATCAATTTGTAATTGATATTTCAGTACCCCACTCCCCCCCCTTCCCTTCCCTGCCCAAAACTACAGCTGCATTGGGAAGAGAGTTCTTAAAGAAGCTTTCATGTTCTAGATAGTTTTGGGTATCTGCCCTGGTTTTGCTGGGGTAGAATCATAAGCCAGCCACGGTGTGTAGGCTGCGAGCGGTTTCAACGCAGCCAGGAGCTTAACTCAGGAGGTGCAAAAGCCAGAGCAGCTGGCCCAAGCTGGCTCACAAGCGTATACTATATCATAAACATCATGCTCATTATAAAGGGTGAAGTTTGCTGAGGATGGGGGGCTACTCTGGAGGGGCTTGTTTATCATTTTGCTCCCAAGGACTGCTGTATACTCAGTGGGCTGAGTGTCACTCTGTGTACTTTACACAGGCATTATTAGTTTTGCCACTTCATTAAATCTGTTCTCATTTCAACCCATGGGTCTCCTCTTTTTTCTGATGCCCCTTCTCAGCTGGGGAGGGGTCACTGGGTGACAGAACAACTGCTACAGTTTAACTCCAGATACAGGCTTAACATAGACAGTATCCAGCAGGAAGTGGATTTTTCTCTTCCTTGAAAACATTAAAAATGGCCCAAAGTTTACTTCATATTTTTTTCTAAATGAGAACCAAACCTCATGTCCTTGAATATATACCCAAACCCAGTATTACCTTCACTTAGAGCATTTATCGCTTCAATCTTCTTCTCATTAGCTTGATCCATCATCTCTTCAGTTACCTAAGAAAATGAAAAAACACACACAAAACCCAGAAGCTGTAGAGTCCAGGTCAGAATTACCAAGCTACAACTATGCCAAAGAAAGCTCTAGTTTTTTGATTCCATATTTTTTTTTTATTTGCATTGGAAACACAGTTGAAAAACAAAACCAAATCAAACCAGCTTCAGCTTGGAGACATTAGCCAGCATTACCTTTAGTCAGAAAAATGCTCAAAAGAGGAGCAATGGAAGATTTCTGTATATTTAGTTCTCAAGGGTGTTTTAACAAATTTTTTTGGTGTTTTCACAATTTTTTTTGTGTTTTCTGACCTGATTTTCCTCACTAAACTTTTTGATGGATTCTAACCTTGAAAAGACTTGGTGTTTTTAAACCAGCAAGTTTTCTATTTAGGAGAAAAAGAGCCAAACCAACAGCTAGCTACCTAGCTAATATAGCACTCGCCCCCTCTCAGCTGCTATCCTTGGCTAAACTCAAAACTTCTCCCTATCTTTCCTAGAGACACTGAAAATATTGTGCTTACCTCCACATTTTCGTCTCCCATTTCCTGAGGGTCATCATTGTCAGGTTCAATCACTCCCTCATTGTCAATTTCTGGGGGAAAACCAAAAAGCAAGATTATGCTCCATCTACAAACAAAAAGGATTTCTACAATCATGTTCAAACCGGTGAAATGTGATAAAGTAATCTATTTTTCACACCTAAGTCACTCTCTTCACTTTCTGGTTCAGGTGATTTAACAGGCTCCTCTGGCTGTTCCTCTGGTTTACCCTGAAAAAGAAATGTATTTAAAAAACATGTATTATTTCTGACAGGTATTCTATTCCCGCTCTAATAAATAACAATCTTCAAAACATCAGAATGCTCTATGGCTAAACTGGTTTATTTTTAAGACATAAAACTCCTTTTTCTTCCTCTCAGATTAAGTCTATTACACATGCAAATAATTCAGAGCCCAAATTTTGACTCATGAACTTCTATTATTGGTAAAGCCTGTCCTTCAAATTGTGTAATTCAATAATCAAAACCAATTAATCCCGATAATACCCAATTCAGAATCAGTTTTGCAATGATTACTAACTAACCCTTCCATCCTCCTGCCTTCCCTCACATATTCTCTGGATCAAAAATTCTCTCCAATACTATTATGCTAAGGGTCCTTTAGCAGTGAAAGATAAGCTGGTATCAATGATTAAAATATTGTTTCCATTTGTCAACATCAGAGATCTTTGCCACTCACACATACTTAGGAAAACATTTAAAAAAAACATTCTATCAACTTCTAACTACATTACTGATTTCCTCTGAATCCTATAATTTAGTACATTCTGATCCATCACAGACACAAGCTGCTTGTTTTTGTATTCACTGTCACAGACTATATATACTCACTACATATACGCAACCCCTCCATACAATTCTAACTAGCCAGTTAATTCCAGGATATTCTGTCTTGTTAAACGTGCAAAAAGAAAATTCTACTTATTCCAAAAGAATTTCAAGATTGGGAAAACCCTGCTATAAATACCTACAAGCTAAATTTATTATCTACCTTAAAACAAATAATAATAATAAAAAAAACCCCAACAACAAAAACCTCTTCCACAATACCTCCTTAAGTTGATAGTTAACTGTTCATTTCACTAGCCAGCAGTCTTGCTAATATTTCTTCTCATTCAAAGATTGTAATTTAATCCACTAATGACTACAGAAGAGGTGCATAAACAGACAGCGAGAACATAAAATAAACCAAGACTTTGTTTGGAATTTGCATTGCACAGAACATCAGGCGGTTGGGATTAAGGAAATGGAGCATGATAATACTTGGAAGAACTAGGAAGCCATCTGTAACAAGTCATCTACAACATGCAATGGGCAGGCTTCAGAGTGAATCCTCTCTCACTCACTCTAGCATATTCACCTGCCCTCTGAGTAAAAATTGACAGCAGTGTTTTCCCTCCCTCTGCTCAGTAATTTTTGCAGAGTCCAAATGTTAGCTTTCAATGACAAATTCCTCATATCTCACCTTACTTGTTTCCTCTGTGGAGGCATTGGCTGGAGCGGGCGGTATTGTGCCTCCCATACTTTTCAGCAAAATAGAGAAGAGAAAAAAAATGAAACAATTAAAGATTATCAAAATAGTGACATGCGTTATATTGATTCAAATCCCGCTGATAATCCCAGGTTTTTGTTGTGACACAAAAAATAATGATCCAATTCACTATAAAGCCATCAAATAAAATGCAAGCATCCATCACGTTCTTCTCAGTGTAACATAACGCACACTGTCTCTGTTGGCTCTTTCACCTTGAGCTCCACTGTGACTTGTACTCATGCACATCACACACCACTCACCGTTTCTCACAAGGAAAAGCTGCCTCCTTGGCCGAAATGAGTATTTTCTCCATAAAGCGTAACTTATGTTATTAAATCAAAACTAAATAATATTTTATTACAGCTATAATAATAATAATTACTTTTGGAACAGAGGTCAAACAAATGAGAACCATAATGGCCTAAAATGCTTACACAATTAAAAAATTGCTGCCTAGAAAACAATTTCATTTCTTTTATGTATTGCAATACATGCCTTTCCTTAGCTACAAGTTAAGGAGCAATCTCTGCATAGACAGCATTCTTTCAAATATAGAATAAATTTCCATATTGTATTGACTTTGGTTAGCAGCCAGAACAAAGCATAGGCTGAATTCTCCAGCCATTTCATGTAACATCTAATCATAGCTAAGGGCAGGCTGCCACAGGGACTGCCATTCCCATTCATCCTCTGCCCTGCATTCTATCGACTGATAGTTTTCAATTGTTCTGGCCAGACACGCTCCAAAGAGAAAAAAAAAAAAACAAAACAAAACACATTTCTATCAACTCAACTGACTCCACCAACTCCTTGGGGCCCCACACAACTGGTTCGATGCGATGCAGGGGAAAGGAGAAGGAAGTTAGAACAGGAGTGGGCAGAAGGCAGGACTATCAGCTTTCAGGAATTAGTGTAACATAAAACTATCCCCTGAGGATGAGATCCTACAGTTTCTTAAGTTGGGTTGCTGCAGTCCTGTTCTCCCCCCTTTCCTCCCTCCTGTCAGCAGAACCATTTCACAGTCTGGCCCCAAGCTGGCTGAAAACAAACCTGGATGGGGGGGGACAGGATGGGGACAGGGATGAACTGGGAAAAAACGGGGAGAAAAAGGAAGACGAGGTGACAGGATTGACAGGTCCTGGCATCAGGCCCTACAGTAAGAGGCAAGAAAAGCACACTACTACTCCTAGTTTACAATGGTAAGTCATCAAGGAAAAATACCACAAGCTACAAAAGCCAGCATCTTCTCATGCTACTGCAAAAATCTAGATGTGTCCCCAGAACACTGACGCTACTTAATCTGAATTATACTGCAAGGACTAAAAAACTGCAGTCTGACCTTCTATGGGCAAAACCCACAGTACATGTAGTAACTGTTTCTCCTACATTTTAACTCTGTAGGCTGACAACAGGGCACGTAATTCCCTACCTGTCTGGAAAAATAGGTTTTCTCTTGGACCATAGGGCAGCTTTGGGACTTTTCTTCAGCACATAGGAAACTACAAATTCTGCAGCATTTTAGTAATGCTAATAGCCAATACCCAGGGTAACATAATGCTCACAAGTTAAGACCCATCTAATGCTTGTTAGCAACACTTTTTTCCCTGCTCTTTTAAATATTAATACTCTTTCAAAGCCTGGCCTACTGGAAAGACTGAGAACCTTCTAGATCAAAAAGTTAAATAATATTTCCAGCTTCCAATCATGAATTTCAGTACAACTCAAACTAAAAAAACAAACAAACAACTTAAAAACAAAACAAAACAAAAAAACAAACACAAGAAAACCAACACACCCAACAAAACAACCGAGGAATCAAATTATTGATCAATTCCAAATTATCAGTCTCAAGACCAGCTGGTTTTAAGTCTGACACCTTGAATCATCTCAAGGCTGAAATAACTTGGTCAGTCTCCTCTGCCCTCTTCACATCCCCCAAAAAACTATCCAAGCTTAGAACAGACTATATACTTAACTAATATACATGCATGCTTTATAATATGCTGGTTTAAAATACACTATTTCACAAACTGCCAAAGCTAAACAGTTTCACTCCTAGTCCTTGAACATGTTTTTACTATCCAGTTATCCTCTATTTAAACAAAGCAATTTACTCTAAAATTCATTAAACCAGTTATTTGATTACAATGATTAAATGCACAGCAAGGATATAAGCAATTTTTCAACATATTTAACCTCAAGACATATGGAACGCTCCTGTAGGAAAAGGCAGGTAACGAGCTGTATGAATAGCACGTGTGCACACAGACAAAAAGATTTTAAATTAAACCTTTGTGCTAAAACAGTTGTGCAATTCCAGTAACAACTCTCGGGAGCTGTCAAGGCTCCATTGCAACCATGACTCCATACTTGCACTCATCACAGTGATGAGAACTGCTACTTTTATGACTTGTTGGAAGAACTACAGCTGTTATTTCTGCACCCACTTTCATCACCGACTGCAACATTATCTTTAGACAGAAACTGGATTACCGTTAATTCAAAAGGGTGAAAATCTATTTGAAGAAAACAACAACAAAACAAACAAAACAAAAAAAAAAAAACCCACCCACAAACCAAAACACCCACAGCAAAAAAAAAAAAAAACACTAGCAAAAAGACCTGTTCATCAATTGGGGATTCTGTGCTTTACCTTTAAGGACTGCTATCGTTTCTTTGCTCAGTTGCAGGGTTTTGAAATGTGTTCCCTTTAATGACTCATTTCATAACAATTCAAGTCAAAATATTTGTATTTTTATGCAACTATGAAAAAAGCAGGCATGATTAAAAGGCATGTCAAAACACGTTCCCAACGTAACCCTATACTGGTGTGAGCTTCCTACACAGGGAGCATCTCTACAGAAATGAACTACAACAGCTAAGGCAGAACAAAGGTTAGAAGATAACAAGAGCATGAAAACAGATAGGTCTTAAGGTTTCCGATACAATATTAGCAGCTAGTCAGGAATAAAGCATCCTATTCCAGCTTTACAGCAGTTAGCATCTTTAAGTTAAGAGTCTTCAGGTTTAAAAAAATACAATAAAATCAATCATCAAAATTTTAGTGATGTATTTCAATATCAGTTAGTTGTTTTTCTGTGATCACTCACAACACTACCTTGGTGACTAAACTTACGGCTTTTAGATTAACACAGATAAGCCTGTCAGAGATAAAAGACTCACAGATTTTATTTCCACCTGAAGCCAGACTATGCTAAGTTTCAACCAGTTTCCAAAGAATGAGAAGACCTTATAAATGCACTGAATAGTTCTACTGCAAGGGGAACCCGCTAAACTTCCCGACATTTTGATGTAAAAGGTAGTTTGGCTACCACTTCAAATATCCAAATGTATAAATTACTCAAATATGTGAGGAAAACCAGAAAACTTCGAGAGCTATAGGAGGTTCTACTTCGAAATATTTTTTGACTTCTGAAAAAGATATCCAGTGAAGATTTTACAGGGGGATGGGTGGGATCCACAGTTCAGAATTTATATTTTATAATACAAGCATCCTTCTATTAACCAAGTACAAACTTTAAGAATTAATCTGGAAATTAGATCCTCCCCATCAACATGGAGAAAGTGAGAAATCAGTTTTCCATTCCCTAATGCTTTTCTCTGGCCAAAAGAAGTCAGTGCTCTTCCTCTCCCTCCCTAAACACTCTATTCCCACCTTCAGAATTGCTCAGCAGAGGGATGGAAGTAACCTAGGTCAAGGCTCTTAAGTCTTTTACACCGCAGCAAAAGAAACTCAAGACCTGCAGTAGGATAAAACAGACATGCATCTCCTTCCTAGGTGTATGTACAGCTACTATCAGCACTGCAAAACCAAGTGAGGTTAAATAAGAGTGGTTTCATCACCCCGATAATATTCAGATGCTTAAAAAAAGTTTAAACATCACTGTGGAAAAAAGAAGTTAATTGTAGCCATTTTTGTTATGTGATACATATACGTACTGACACTTCACAGTATATGTACACACAAAGCCCCACTAGTTTTTCAACTAATTCTAAGTACTATACAGCAACAACTAGTTAAAATACTTTCAGATTAATAAGTAAAAAACTTTTAAATTCCCCTTTCATAAAATGTGTACCTGCAAGTACTTTCCTCACTTCTCAGATTTCTTTAGAGTAGTAGCAAGGGTTAGAGCTACAGCAGCCCAGCAGAGGTACTCTGCTGAACACAGGGACTCGGGATTCTCTGCACAAGACCTCAACCCTTCCAACCTGGTGTGTCTGGGCACTCAGGGTGGAACCCAAGGATGTTATTGTATTGAGAAGCGTCAGCTATGACAGGCCACACGTGCACAGAAGACTGTGCAGCGTGAACAGCAGACGTTTGAAGTGCCTCACAGGGGAGCAAGATTTCAACTACTTAATACTTTCATGAAACTTGAAGGGTCAAAACGCGTTTTGGCCGGGAACCACTCCGCGTGTTCAACTGTCAGGTATTTTATGCTTTTAAGTACCAGGATGTAAAAACAACGCCACTCACCTCCCCACAAACGGCTCCTTTTAAGACAGGCTAGCCAACTCTGCTGCATAACGCGAGAATTAGATCGGTAAGTATTACTCTGGGGCTTTCTAGCCCGGAAAACTGTGCAACTGAGATGGCCGGGGGGCAGGCTTTTGCAACAGGAATAGCCAGAGTTCAAAACAAAACAAAAAAAACAACAACAAAGTCTTTTTAACGCTCGAGTAGCAACCCAGGTGCGCCCTGCGGCGGGAAGAGACGGGAAGGGAGAGAGAAAAGGCGGGAGTGCACCGGAGCCGCTCCCCAGCGGAGACCCACCGAACAGGACCGGGCTGGACCCGCAACAGCGCCGGCCCCCGCCGAACACCACCAACCCCCCCCCTTTCCTCCGGCCACACGGCAGGGCCGCTCGCCGACACGTGCCGCCCCCCCCCCCCCCTCCCCCCCCCGGCCCCCACGGCCCCCCCCCCCCCCCCCCCCCCCCCCCCCCCCCCCCCCCCCCCCCCCCCCCCCCCCCCCCCCCCCCCC
>JAAGNO010020137.1:0-33155 GCA_033439905.1 Ceryle rudis
ATATGGACTTACGTGGAAATTATTTTGTATATGAAATATCAACTCATTTCACAAGTATGGAGATTGTGCTTGTGCTTTTTTGTGAGTGGATATTTTGTAATAAACTAAAGAATTAGAAATGTTTTTGTGAAGGGAACTACTGTTTCATGCTATATACAACTCAAAATATTTTTTTTTTCCATTAAATGATGAACAGTTGTCTTTTATTTGTAGAATAAAATAAAATAGCCAAAAGGCTTTATCGCAGGACTTGCACACATCTTCCTGTGGCTGTTCAACTATGTGATTCACTTCACATTTTTAGTATTAGCCGTAGCCTTGCACCCTGTTTGGCACCCAGACAGGAAGAACCCTATGGGATCTGTGTCGCGGCGTAGACAACGAGAACGAGAGCTCAGGCAGTTCTATTAGCTGCTAGCCAAGATGGCTCATTTTAAACCCCTTAAAAACTTTTGAAGGCCTCAGGCAGCTCTGTACTTCCAACCAAAGAAGTTTAGATGAGGATATAACAGATGGTTTAAAGAATGGTTTGACCCAGCACGTACCAGGGCTTTGACCCATGTCCAGCTTGAGTGTTTTAAGATGTCACTGTCCTGAGTTCTGCGATACATCTCTGCTGGAATTGCTGCCGTGCCCACACTGTTGACAGTCTCGTTCCCACTTTGGCATCCTTGCGCAGACTCTTTTTCACGTTAAATTCAAATCGACTGCAGGATGAAGCAGCCAAGGTACAGGTCTGCTGCTGACTCTGCTGCAGGAGCAGCAACCTGCAGCACAGAGCCAGGTGGGTAACTGAGCACAGTAACATTTTCATTCATTCACTGCAGCAAGATGGAAAGCGGATGGTCCTCGGGGCAGCGCGCAGCCACCCGAGCCAGCGTTAGCTTCACAAGAGCGCAGACCGTGCTGCCCTTCAGTACCGAGGATCACATCACCAGGGCCCACGTGTTCAGCTCTGGTTTCTTGTGCTGTAGAGGAGCAATGGAGATAATTGGACTGAAAGCTGGAAATAGTAAAAGTAAAGTTTCTGAGAAAGGGTCGTTTGCCCTCTGTTCTGAAAAAGCTAAAAATCTCCTGAAGGAAACCCACTGGCAAAATGAGCCTGCTGCTTCCACAGTGAGCCTGGCTGACAGCGCGGATTGCTGCACGAGTGTTTCGGTCCATACAATCCCTTTGCTTTACTTCATTAAAGGAAGAGGAGTTTCTGTTTTCTAAGAAGTGGTTAGAGATCAGATCTGGTCTCTGAGAAGCTGTTTTTACTGCTGACTGCAGGTGCCCATCTGAGTTGGCCTGCTCGTCGCTTTAAATTCTTGTGTTCAGTGAAGCAAGAGTGACCCCACCAGATGAAGATTAAAAAGCTAAACCCTAAGGTGCTTTCACTTAACGCCTGAAGGAACCCCTCTCTTTCTGTTAATAAACAAATCAAAGCAAACGCCAATTGGCTAAGTTAGAGGCTAACTTCATAAATTCCACCCATTTCTGTAAAGGCTTATTCTGGGAAAGGGAGGAGGAATCTGTAGGTCAAAAGGGAGGAGGAATCTGTAGGTCAAAAGGGAGGAGGAATCTGTAGGTCAAAAGGTTCCAGCAGGAAAGAGGTGATGAAGGAACGTGAGCACCTCGGGGGAAATACCCGTGGAAGCAGCACTTGATGGAGCTCAACTGCTATGATGGAAGTCACAGGAAAATTCCTTTAAGAATTTGTTTTATTCTCAGGGATAATTATAACACACCCACAGCTCTCCCGATTGCCAGTGGGTATGTCCAAACCAAGCTCAACCTGGGAGCAAACACCTTTCTAAAAGCAGCAGTACTCTTAAGCTGTTAGCAGGGAGAAGCTGTAGATAGGGTGGGGCTGTCTTCTAATAACCTGCTGTATTATATTGCTTGGAAAGAATCCGAGCACTTGCAAGACCAGGTTTACCTCAATACCTACTTTTTCTTTCATGCTCAGTCTCATTTCTTCCCTGTACACATGCTCTAGGTCTAGATCGCTTCCCCTTTGCTCCCTGTTGCACAAATAATGCAATGCCAGCCCTTCTCGTAGAGCTGGGCTGTCCAAGGTCACTACAGTTACAACATCACTCAGCTTGGGTCATTTTCAAGGCAGGTGGCCAGCCAGGGTGCCGACGGCAGACTACTGCCCCACACTGGAATAGAAGCATATGATGGTTTGGGTTGGAAGGCACCTTAACGGGTCATCTAGATCCCATCGAGGGACACCCCCCACTAGAGCAGGTTGCTCAGAGCCCCCTATCAACCTGGCCTTGAACACTGCCAGGGATGGGGCACCCACAGCTTCTCTGGGTGACCTGTTCAGTGTCTCACCAACCTCACAGTGAAGAATTTCTTCCTAATACCTACTCTAAATCTACCCTCAGTTTAAAATCGTTACCCCTCACCCTATCCCTACACTCCCTGATGCAGAGTGTCCCCCCAGGTTTCCTGTAGGCCCCCTTCGAGTCCTAGAAGGCCGCTGTAAGGTCTCCCCGGAGCCTTCTCTCCTCCAGCCTGTCCCCATGGGGAAGGTGCCTCCGTTTGTCTCGGGCACAGGAGCTGCAGGTCCGAGCAAGGCAACCCGCCTGCCCAAAGCACAGGCCCCAAGCCGAGCTCCCCACACAACGCACCGCCTAAAAGAAAGTCTCGGACGCGGGGGGCGGCACGGCCAGCCCCGCACCCCGGGCGAGCCCGGAAGCGCCGGGAGCCGCTCCCTCCGGGCTCAGCAATCGTCCCTCCCCAGGGACGAGCGGCCGCGGGGCCGTGCCCTCCGCCCACCGGGACCGGCTGGCGGACAAGCGAGCCCGAGCCTCCGGCTCGCCGCCGCTGACCGAGGCCCTCCCTCCTTCCCGCCCACGGCGCGCACATCCCGGTTGGCGCTGGCGCAGCCGGCCCCTCCTTCCCCGCGCATCCCGGAAGCGTTCCTCGCTCCCACGGTCCTTTGCGCGCTCTTTTCCGGCCTGTACCCCGACAGGGTGAGTGGCGGCCCTGGGGGCCGTGCTGCCGAATCCACGTCCATCCTCCCCGCAGATGTCGCGGCGGGGGGGTTTCTTGTCCTGGCCCGGCGTGGGGGGCGCTCTGGCGCCGGAATCACCGGGTGACATCTCTCGGAGGGTCTGCGTTCGGCGGGGTTGGGGCCCGTTTTCCCTGCGTCCCCCCGGCTAAGGCCTGTGCTGGGCCTCGGGTGCCCGCGGAGCACTGTGAGGGGGGTGCGGCCCGTACTGGGCCGTGGCGGGGTAGGGGAAGCCGTAGGCCGCCGTCCGTCCCAGCCAGGAGCCTTTCTGGTACCGTCACCTCCTTTCCGGAATGGGTTGAGCTGCCTTCCTTGGTCGCCTTGAAGAAGGAAGGGGTTTGGACATAGAGAAGCAGGACTGGTTGGTCTCAGGGACACTTGTGCTTGTCTAGGAGCCCCTTCTTCATGGGAGGTGGTCGAAAAGCCTTAGATACGTTTCATTCCCTGTCAGGGGGGATGAGCGTGAGCCCTTTGGGACTGCTTAAAATCTGCAACTGCTGCGACCCCGGTGATGAATTATGCTTAATTTTAAGTTTCTGCATGTGTGGCTTGGAAGGAGCTGGGGGCGATGTGGGAGGGAAGGTGACAGGGGAAAAGCCTGAGGGAAGTTGGGGCTGCATTTGACGCGTGCACGGGTGCTTTTCAGCGTTGCTCAGATGGCTCCTGCAAAGAAAGGTGGCGAGAAGAAGAAGGGACGCTCTGCCATCAACGAGGTGGTGACTAGAGAATATACCATCAACATTCACAAGCGGATCCATGGCGTGTAAGTTCTTTTTGTCACTGAAATTTGCCTTAGTAAAGGGGCGTTTGGAAGTGGGCTCGGTAGCCTTGAAAGGGCAGAGAAGGACAGTCCTTACCAGCACCAGTGCTGACTTTGTCCCTTGTGCTATGGTTGTGTCCTGAGGAGGCAGCTCTGTACCTGTGCACACCTACACACCTAGCATATGGTGTGGCTCTTTTGTTGTGAGTGTTCCTGCATGCGATTCAAGTTCGATCTATAAACCCCGTGTGTGTGTCATCGTTCCTTCCCAAGCAAAGTTTAAAGTTTAGCTCACTTTAGTAAGTTTTAGAAATGAAATGTTGTCGTAATTGAGCGATTGGTTCTGTGCTTATCACTGAATCATGTGAGGTGTAAATTGGGCCGGGATTTGAGTTAGACAATATTCTGGGTGCGTAGTTGAGAGTAACTCTTTACCTGACAAAATGTTGAACCTCATACAGCTGTATAGTAATGAACCTGAGAGGACTTGTTGAGAAACTGCATCTTTAAATGGCAATGAGATATTCTGGCATTGCCTGTTGGATGTTTATAGAATCATAGCATCGTCAGGGCTGGAAGGGACCTTAAAGCTCATCTGGTTCCAACCCCCCTGCCATGGGCAGGGACACCTCCCACTAGAGCAGGTTGCTCAGAGCCCCATCCAGTTTGGCCTTAAAAACCTCCAGGGATGGGGTTTCTACCACCTCCCTGGGCAACCTGTTCCTGTGTCTCACCACCCTCATGGTGAAGAACTTCTTCCTAATGTCTAATCTGAGTCTACCCACCTCTAGTTTTGATCCATTCCCTCCAGTCATACCTCTACCCACATCCTAAATAGTCCCTCCCCAGTGTTCCTGTAGCCCCCTTCAGATACTGGAAGGCCACAATAAGGTCTCCTTGGAGCCTTCTCTTCTGCAGACTGAACAACCCCAACTCTCCTAGCCCGTCCTCATAGGAGAGGTGCTCCAGCCCTCCAGTTGATGGTAACTCGGTCTGGTTTTAATGCTGATCACCTTGCTATCCACTCATCTTTTGGGGCATGAAGTACTAGGGGCGAAATGCTTTTCGTTTAATGCTTGTCCCGCTTGTAATCACTCGCCCACTCCTGATTTCTAGCACTAAATAGCATCAGCAGTGTGCAAATAATACTAAATATAACCCACTGTGGGACCTCAGACACCACTGCCACATGTCCCAGAGTGGGTATAATATATATGGCAAAAATACTCAATGGTGCTGCTTTAACTTCTGGCCTGAGTGCCTGGTCGTGCAGAATCTGTCCATAATGGATATGAGACACCCTATACCTGTTAAAAACCAGTTCTGACAGTGGTTTTGGTGCAGTCCTCCTAATGTGAAGAAAGTAATCATCAAATACTGTTCAGCAGCTGTTACTCAGAACAGGTTTTGTTCTTCTGCTGTTGGCTTCAGTCCTGGTACAGTCCTGTCAAGTTTGTGTTACTGTTGCACTGCTTTGCTCACAGGCCTTTTATTCAGAGTATCTGAAAGCTCTGAGCTCTGCAGTAATATTACAGTAAGTTTCAATGGCAACGTGTTTGAATAAGACTTAAGACCCAGGAGATCTTAGAGTTGCAAACTTCTACTGAAATTATTCTACATAAGTATATGTGGTTTCTCTTAGGCACGGACATTACGGTTAGCAGCTACCTACCAGAGCAAAGATCTAGTCACAGAATCATTACGGTTGGAAAAGACCTCCAAGATCATCAAGTCCAACCATCTACCCACCATTCTCATGACCACTAAACCATGTCCTGAAGTGCCACACCTATATGTTTTTTGAACTCCTTCAGGGACGGTGACTCCACCCCCTCCCTGGGCAGCCTGTTCCGAGGCCTCACCACTTTTCAGTAAAGAAACTTTTCCTGATACCCAACCGAAACCTCCCCGGGTGCAGCTTAAGCCCATTTCCTCTTGTCCTCTCGCTGGTCACCTGGGAGAAGAGACCAACCCCCACCTCACTACACCCTCCCACCAGGGAGCTGTAGAGAGCAGTAAGGTCTCCTCTCAGCCTCCTCTTCTCCAGACTAGACAACCCCAGCTCCCTCAGCCGTTCATGCCATGATGCAGCTATTGAACTGTCACTGAGTACAGTTCTTTGGATTGTATGTTTAGAGATCATCGGTGGTTGAAAGCTACAACCAGTGTCCAATGATGACGGTTTCTTGAAGTTAAACGGCTTTTATTCTTGCCTTAGGGGCTTCAAGAAACGAGCACCGCGTGCTCTCAAGGAAATCCGTAAATTTGCGATGAAGGAAATGGGTACTCCTGACGTTCGCATCGACACCAGATTGAACAAAGCAGTCTGGGCTAAAGGAATAAGGTAGGGTTATGCAGCTTTCCTTACTGGGTGAGGAACAACCTTGTAATTGTGTGAGTGGAGGTGCAGGACTCGGAGGGGTAGAAATATTTGTATACTTCTTACAGTATTTGCATTTTCTTTGCAAAGCCTTCCTTTCTTACAACGTGTGTGGCAAGCTAATATTTCTGTCACCTCTGCGTTCTGGTCGGCTCCCTCAGCGGGTATGTCACAAAGCTTCGCTAAACTGCAACTGAAAGAACTTCCTTCTACCTCTAATGAGAACAAAGCAAAGGAAGAAAGAAATGCAGGTGTGGCGGGGGAGAAAGGACTTGGGGCATTGTAATACTGTAGTACCCCTGTTGCAGCAAACAGGTCTTAGAAACGTGGCTTTTGAGTGGTACCTCTGCAGTCCCAGACTAGGACACGGGATGTGTGCAATCTGTCTGGACACAGTGTGGTTTCAAAGCACACTGAGCTGATGAATGCTACACGAGGGAGTAGTGAGGGGTGGTTTAAATAGGACCCTTAATCTTGTCTTGAAAGTACGAACAGTAAGTAGTTCGGGGGCCAAAAAAATGACGACTTCAGTTGAGTCACTGCTACAGAGGCAGCCAGTTTGGCGTTTGACACGTGTGAAGGTGGTCCAGGACTTCTGTGAGAAGTGGGGCTTCTTAAACCATAATAAAAGGTTAACTGGTAGGGATTAATACTGTGGGTGGTACACTGATAGGCTTGAACCCTTGCTTTAAACCATGTCTTCTAGGAATTGGCTTCCTTAGTCTAGCCTAAGACATATTTACAATCCTTTACCTGGAGCTCTGTGCTCAGGCCAACCCTCCTTTCAAAAACAAAGTGGGAAGATGGGACTAAGTTGCTGGGTCTTCTGGGCAGGGATTCTCTGACCTTCCTGTTCAGCTGTTCCAGTTCACATGCAGTGAAGAAGTAGCGGTTTAGCCAGGTGACTTCAGAGCTTAGTAGTAAGGCTACCAGCCAAGACTTCCTTGCAGTCTGTGGAGCTAAGGAGTCATTCCTTCTGTCTTTCCAGTGTGAGTTTAACTGCAGTTTTTCACTAGTCAAGAATAGATAGTGTATGCAAAGTAAAATATTTTCCCCTGGAATGGTCAGGAGGGGCTAAAATCCTCATGTCAGCTAGTGTCATAGTGATCTAAGTATGAGGAAAATGCTTTTGACTTGTTTCAAGAAGGGGGTAAATCCAGGCAGGTTTGTTTCTGTGTCTTAATTATGGCATCCACGATTTAATAAGTATGCTTTTAAAAATGTACATCAAGGATGAAGTTCCTTCGTGTATTCTGTGGAGCAAAGTACTTTGAGCAGGAGTTTCCCAAACATTCGGGGTGGGAAATTACTTGAAAAATGGTGTGGACAAAGAATTTCATGCCTTCCCTCAACAGCATGTTTTGGGCAGTATTAGGGGAGGACGCTGCGGTGTGACCTGTCTATTGCAGTCATCTGAGCAGTTTAGTTGTGGTTCCATGGGCTTTGTGAGGAAGAAATCTTTATTGTACGCCCATGAATAAGATCTTGGTTCAGGTCTGAAGGTCACAAGAATTCCCACGTGACTTCCCATACACAGATGGGGCAGTACTCTGACAACCAACAGGGGCCTCGGGCTTTCAGAACAGATTGTTGGGTTTTTTTTTTCCTTGCTGTTTTCCATTCTAGTAAGAAATGCCTGTTAGTGACAGCTGCTTGCTGATCATATTCACACTGTGCTTCATGACCATCTTCATAGCGTACTTCCTCGACTGAAGATGCACTTCTGACTTTATGCTCCCCCTGGATTATAGCTTCATCTTAGTCAAGGCTCTGTTAAATCTTACCTGCTCACCTTAAAAATATAATTACAAAAAGAATTGCCTCTTCCTTTTCTTTGTACGAATAGGGAGAGCTTAAAAACTTGAGGGGGAGGTAGTAATGGTGGAGTCAGGAACTTTTCTTTTGTATGAATTAGCAGGTTTCAATATGTAATTTACTGAAAATGACTCTGTCACCTTCATCTTAGGAACGTTCCTTACCGTATCCGGGTGCGTTTGTCCAGAAAGCGCAATGAGGATGAGGATTCACCAAACAAACTATACACACTGGTTACCTACGTGCCAGTCACAACCTTCAAAGGTAAGGTCGCGTGCCAATCTCTCCTCGTCCTCTGTGCGGTGTTTTTCTGAGCAGGTAGCAAAGGGGGAGAGCTCCTGCAGTGACCAGCGTGCTGAAGGGGTCAGGCTGCTGGCTTAACCAGCTCTGCTGTAGAGAACAGGGCTGCTAGCTCGCCTGATCACCTTTCTGCTTGTCGTCTGGGAAGCATCTTGCTTACAGAATTGATTTAACAGGAAGTTTTTGGTTTACCATTTGGTGAAATAGTTGCCTGTAGGGTTTGCTCTTGCAGCAGTAGATCAGCAAACTAGTTTTGGAACTGGAGGTGGACTTTCTTGCATATATGTCGAGGGAATTGACCTAGTAATAGGTGGTGATACAATTTCTTGTTTTGCAGGTCTACAGACAGTCAACGTGGATGAAAATTAAACTGATTTTCATTACAATAAAAGGCTAAAAAGAAATTCTACTCCTGAGTTGATCTTTTTTATTGTCCAGTCTCTTCAAACTCTGATCCGTGAAGCACTGAGTTGAACAGGTGACAACATCATAAAGTATCTTGTTTTCGTTGGGCTTGTACATAATGGTGTAATTTTCTGAATTAAAGATACGTGAAGGGAATACGGAGATGTGAATGGTGCCATGTGGGTGGCAAAGGCCCGGGGGCCTTGTTCTGTTCCTACAGGAATAGAGAGCTGCTGCACAGGTATTGCAAGTTAAGGCCAAGTTTGTTTACAGACCACCACCCCACCCTGCCCCCCACTGTTAGGTCAACACTCGGTGTATTTAACCTTTTGGGGGTAAACAAAGCTTCCTGTATTTGGTCTCCTGGGCTGGAGCAAGTGGGTTTCTCCCAGGCAGGTCTGTGCACTACACTGAAATGCAGGCTTCTGACTGGTGAATCAGTTGTGATGGGGGGAACTTGCTGAACGAAGCAGGGACTAACCCTCCATAAACCGATAGACGTGGCCAGTGCGAGTCCAGTACAAAAAGGGTTTATTGAAAAGTGCGTGTTTTCACAGACCAACATGAGAAGCAGAGTCCACGTACACTTAACATTTCAGCAAGACATCCACATTGGAATACAATCAAATATATTAAAATAGTTCCAATTACCAGCATTGAAACAGTTTTCAGTATTAGTGCAAAAAAGGCAACCCAAACAAACTGCAGACAGTAGCTGAGAAGTGTTTTCCCCTGTTAAAAAAAAAAAAAAAGGCAAAAAACCAACAACCCAGGACAACTGGAGCCAGCCTCGGCTGTCCCAGTGCGGAAGAGAGCTTCAGTGTCTTCGTGTCTTCACACTGTAGACAGATGTTTCCTTTTACATTCAAAACAAGAACATAATTAATAAAACAGTGGCACAAAACAAACCTACACACCCTTTAGCTGTTACAGCTCGTAAACTGAAAACTACAGACCAACAAATTACCAGAAAGTCCACTGCTGACTGAAAGCCTTTCAGAGATGTGCTTTTGGCATC
Source organism: Ceryle rudis (assembly GCA_033439905.1). Taxonomy (NCBI): domain Eukaryota; kingdom Metazoa; phylum Chordata; class Aves; order Coraciiformes; family Cerylidae; genus Ceryle; species Ceryle rudis. The sequence continues at coordinate 9,686 of JAAGNO010020137.1, forward strand.
ATTTCAGTGCATTTTGGTTTTGACGGGTTTGCTACCACTGTGTGTTTAGTTTGGTATGTTCACCCCGGGACTGGCAGCTCATTCCATTTGTTTTGAGACTATATTGATTTAACTTTGCATTTTCAAGTTTTGGCTTCAGTTCTAAAGGTTTTTCAAAGAAGTTCACTAAGGATTGTTCAGTCAAGAGGGATGCTAAAATGTGTTCAAAAGAGACAGTCCAGTCCCCCTCAGTCACGGGTGAAGGTTGCGAGTCTTTCGGAGGGCTCTTCACAGTGTCAGTAAAAACAGCATCCTGGTCTGAAACGGAGGCCTCGGGCTGCAAGTCCTCAGTGAACTCGTCTGAGCTGCTCCCCAGGCTGATGCTCCTTTGTCCTACCTCTCCAATCTGAAGTAACAGGGTGGTCACAGTGGCAATGGCTTGGTACAAATCATTCTCCTCCGGATCTTCATGGAACATGCTGTACAAAGTTTTGCAGAACTGAATGAACTCCCTCTGCAAAGGAGGAAAACCAAAATCAAATGACTCGCCTACTGTAGCAAATCAAAAAGGGAACAGAGCAGAGAAGTATTTTGCTGCTTTGATGAAGGAGATCAGGACCTCCCAGATGACCAAGGGGAATCGAGAGACAAGGCAAAGGACACAACCTGTTACTGGTGGGAAACTGGTGGCTGTTACACAGAATGAGTTACAACCAAAGTAGCCATCCACGGGCCTGCAAGCAACTTCCCTCCCGCAGTTTTGCTCCTGTCTTTCCCCAGATCTTTTTCTTCTACTAATAAAATTCAGGTATCTTCCCATTCTCAACCCTTTTCCCTCCTTTCTTCCCTTGCTCACCCATCACAGATGATTTCAGGCTAGAGAGGATGCATCCAAACCCAGTGATGAGCATCTGTGAGCCCTCCAGTGTCATACAGTCACAGCTAATTCAGGATGGAGGGGACTGCAAGAACTTCAGTCGAGCAATGCCCTTATGAGATTATGTGGCCCTGCCAAGCTGACAGGTTAGGTCCATGCCACCCGCTTCAAACTCTTACCTACCAACACCAGCACAGAAGGGGTTCTGGGTGCAGGGTCATCTTTCTTCGCATGTCTCTATATCCATTTCACTAATACAGGGGGGCCCTTTTCCCTCCAGCAGATTTCCTTATGCCAACAACATACACAAAGCTCTACTGGCAGTAGGGTGGAGATGGTAAAATGATGAGAGCCTTCAGCTCTCTTACTTCATGCAGGTCTAGTCAGCGTGTGGTTAAGACAGGGCAAGTCCCAGCTGGTGATGGACTAAGAAGTTAGGGGTTTGGCGGAGAGGAGATGAGTGAAGACAGAACAGCAATATGCACTTTGGGGAATTCTCCGGGCTGAGGAGGAAGGCTTTGTCCAGCCTGCATGAGCCTGTTTTCCAGCCTGTTCTGCTGCAGGTGAGGGTGAGTCTGAAATTGTTTCTATTCACCAGGCAGTCTGAGGAGAGGGAGCTGCTAGAAAAGCAGCTGAGAGCTTTTAAACACCTGCTCCCTGGTTCAGAAGAGCCCAATCCTTGCTACCTAAAGAACTAAACAAGCTCAGGCTGGAGTTACACTTTCTCAGAAGAGCTGAGCTGCCCTATTTGGTCATTTCATTTTCAAGTTCTCTCCACTTCAAAAACTGACCTCAGCCTCTAATGTACGTACCTGGCTCATTTTTGGCAATTCTTTTTCAGTTTTAGTATCCTTTTCTTTGGCCAGATCTTTCAGCATCTGCTTCAACTGCTTTTGGTAATCTACTGCATCTCCTTTTTTGGTGCAGACACAAAAGGGAGAGTTAGTTTTCAAGTCACTGGAGCAGACTGACATTTCAAAATAAACCCCCAGAGAGCAGATGACAGAGCAGGGTTAACACAAGGAGAGTTGGTTCTCTCAGGTGCATGTGCGCTGGAGAACCACTGTGGACGTACCGTTTGATTTTCCAATGACTAGGGGTCTCGAAGTCGACAGCAAAGGATTTTTCAGCGGTGACTGGCTGTCTCGTTCATTTTCCGTGAGAGCTATCAAAAAACAAGTAACAAATGTAATAACGATTAACCTTCGAATGCGGCCTAACGGTTCTTCGTGCTTTGAAAATTTACTTATTTGAAGAAAGCAAAGGAACTGGGCAAAGATGTTTTTAAACATGACTTCATTCATTCGTAAGTTATGTTAATAAGCAAGGCCGCTGCTGCAGCGAGGGTCGGAAGTTTGCCGAGAACGGCACGTTTAATTAAAAACTTTGTACCACAGAATTTAGTCTCATAATCAGAACTGGATCAAGATGCAATAAGGAGATTTCTACAGCACATGGAGCACGAGCCATCCGAAAATGTTACTTCGGTTGGTATCTTGTCTAGAAGTAACCGTGTGATTGGCTGCAGAAGATCTCTGAATGCAGCAGATGCGAGTCTTCTATACATTTCATCCAAAAAGCTCCTGACTGGAGTCATTTATGTAACGCGGGGAGGATCATTAGAAATGCACATTCTGTGTGCTCCCAGCCGAAGGCAGCAGGATGGGGTTGTTCAATAAGCAGCCTTTTCCCAAAAGCTTTAAGCGGGATTTTTTTGGCAAACTGAGGTATTCATCCCCTTCCAGATTTCTTACCCGGTGGGATATGCAGCTTATAGAGTAACTTTATCTTTTCATTCATTTCTCCATTATACATAACATCTGCAAGGAAGAAAAAAAAAAAAAGAACAAGGAGGAAGTGGACCACGGGATTTTCTCTCACAATTAAAAATAAATCAGGCATATCTCGGTGCACAAAAGATAATTGTCTGCACGGACAATACAGGAAAACATATGGCTTTTATATTACATCAAAATATTTTAAGTTGTGCCTGTCAATGAGGAACAGCAGGTGAGAGCCATCTGGTTTGGTGTTTCTGGGAGTTCTTTACCCTATGGAGCTTCAGCATCGTTTTAAAATACCAAGGAGGACAGCAGGGAATCTAGCAAAAGCTGTTCACTGCCACAGCAGAGCAGAAAGGGGAGAGGGGAGAGACAGAAAACTCCCTTTGGGGCCATCGTGTCCTTAACATTTCTCCCCTTCAGCCCTTTGGCTCAAGAATAGGGCCAAAGGAAAGAATTACTTCACATAATTCATCTTTTCAGTGACCAGTAGAAAAGAGATTCTAAATTTTCAACTGCACTGAAATCCTGTGAAGGTTGTTTTTTTATTATTATTTAAAGTCGTAAGAATCAAACTCAAGTAACAATATAGTGCAGCGTGCCTTGCTTCACAGCAAAAAATTCTAAAGAGCTTAAGTGGTGAGAGTACAAATTTACTGCTTTTTACTGAAGCTCTGAACGTTGATTCGGGTTTTCTCACGTGGGGCCCGGCAACAGCTGAGATACGGCACCTTCTTCTTCAGCCAGACTTTGGGAGGGACAGCCTGGTCTCATCAGAACAGCCGGGGGCCTCCAGACCAGCCCCCAGTGCCTGCTGGCCAGATCTTTGGTGTTCTGCTTATTGTTAACATACGAGGCAAGGCACGGTTGGTTCTCTGAGGTTAAGTCTTCAAGCAGCAGTCACAAAGAGGTATACCGGAGATTTCGAAGGCATGCTGAGAGTAACAGTCTCAAGTAGAGAGGATTTCCTAGCACTCCATGCAGACCCAAGTACCCTTTTAATTCATAAAATATTTGCAACAAAATTATCGTTGTCTAAGAAATTGGATGTTTTAATACAATCACATAAGGATGTGATTTCTGTCTTTCTAATTGACTTTACGTGATTGGAACACAAAAAAAAAAAAATTCACAAAGGTGACTGGTTAGGGTAATTACAAGCCTGAGAAAACCATCTGCCCGCAGCCTCTCCTGCCAGTCGTGTGGCTTTATCACATCTGTGTCTCACCCACGTGCCACCCCCACTCTGCCCACCTTCCACCCCAAAGGGGAGCCGATACCTAAGCAGCTGGCGAGCCCCTTGAATTCAATCAGCCGGTCCATGTTCTCATCCAGGAGCCGGAAGGCCCTTTGGGCGAGGACGTTGGTGTGCTCCCCGCAGGTCCAGGGCGAGACCAGCCTGTAGAGGTTCGTGAACTGCTGGGCGTCGATGCGGTACTGCTCAGCGTACGGTCTGCTGGGGTCGTGGCGCTCCATCACCGGACTCGTCGTTTCCCAGTAACACCGTATTAAGTGCTCCCTCTAGGAGAAATCAGAGGCAGGAGGGGGCGGGATTGCAGTGTGCAGGGTCAGAGAGAGAGAGCATGACCAGAAAAAGGCATTCACATCAAACTGTGCTGGGCATGCTCAACGTTCTCTTTGTGCCAGGTGTTGTAGTGATACCAGGAACCATCCCCATGAAAGAAAAAGCAAGGTATGCACCTTCAATTACAACTGCCGAGCGCTCTCACGATTTCCAAAATATAATTAATAAACTCGAAGGGAGACTGGGCAGATTCTTGGAAGCAATTCACCACAGGCTACTGAAACTACTGGCCACATCTGGCCCAGGATGTCTCCAATGAGTCAAAAGTACAAAGGATCGGAGAAAATCCAGGGTTAAGTGTTCCACAGGCTTGACCTGCTCATTTATTCTCTCTCACACCTCTCCGTTCAGATCCTGTCCTTATTAGTCCTCCCTTAGGGGAGGAGTCCTAACAGAGTCGTAACAAAATGAGTTGTCCCAGGGAGCTATCAAAAAAAAAACATGAAATGAGGAAAGGGCAGGAGTTCAGGCCAGCCAAACCTCAAAAACAGAGCAGCAAGGAGCAGGAGGGAAGCACTGCAGAGCAAGTCCCAGCAGCATTGTCTTACAAACCGCTAATGGAGGGAGAATACAGCTGCTCTTAGCCGCAAAGCTACATAACACAAAGAACACACCACAGTCATGTTCTCAGTACCTGATATTTATGGCCGTGAACAATACGCAAAAGAAACGGTCCGTTAAGGACAGTAACGACATGCCTGAGCTTCTAAACCAAGTGTACCTGTATAGGCTTAGATATCCCTGTCTCCGAGTAACTTTAACAATATTTCTTTCAAACATCAATCAGCTTGATGGAAAGGAACCGAGTAGAAACTGCTTTTAGTTCTAAACAAAAATTAAAACTATCAGAAAATTAGGAACAAGTAGGAAGGACACAAGTTTGTGGGGATTTTTTTCACCAGTGGAAAAGAGAGTCTTCCTTTAAACAGCATTAAGAGGTCAGGACTTAAAAGTTACTGCAGAGCTCCCAGTGAGCAGAGCTACGTACGATTTAATTTATTCTGTATGTGAAAGTTACCAGAACCAAATTTCTCATGGACCATTTCCAAGCAGTAAGTTAGAAAGGAAACCCTGAAGCAATAATTACTCCTTTTTAACAACTGTGCACCCATAGAAAGGACAAAATGACAAGATCCCACCAACCAGTAGCGCCCAGGCAGAGGACACCAAGTCCAAGGCAGCTCTGCAAAGCAACAGCTGGAAGTCAGGCACAGATGCCTTAAATAGGTGCATCCCCTACATTTCGGGGAGACCAACCTTGAACAAGTCGTACAATTCCTCTAAATCTTCTGGAAGAATCGAAACATCTGGGATGACAACGCGGAGCTTAAAAATAAACAGAAAACATATTAGCGACCATCTTTTGTCCTGTCATCGCTGACCCGAAAGGCCCACGTGCCCCACAGGGACCATACAGCTGAAAACCACAGTACTGAAAGATCTTTGCAATTTTTCCCCCTTGTTTAGGTTCACCAGCTGGATAGATCCGTGAAAAGAGAAATCCCTCAAGGGCTTTTAGAAACAAAGACAGGAAGTCCCTAAGCTACAGGTCACAGGAGGCCAGGGAAGCATCACATCACACTCGCTCTCTTCTTAAGACTCTTCCCCTGGCATCTGCCCAGGGCCATGGTCAGAGACAGCGTGCTGGGCTGGACAGTCCTGCAGTTGTTCTTAATGTTAAAGCCACCCCAGAAAATAATGCACGTGGCTGCAAAAGAAAAAACAAACCCATCGTCATCCCAGGAAAGAGTTTTTTGCAGAGTCAGTAATGATTCTTCCTTTTTTTCCAAGATCTGGTGGTACCTTTTAAAACCCAAAAGCCATCTGTCTCCAGAGAGGAGACATTAAGCTCCCTCAGTAGAAACAATTCCCTACTCACCACATTTTGCTTGGTTGTGTCTTCGTGGCTCTGCAGGACACGGATTCGGTGTTTGTAGCGCATGTGCTCTATCTGTGCCACGGAGTGGTCTCCAAATTTCTACAGCAGAGGAACGGAAGTTCATTATTTTTCTAGCATTTTGTGATATTTGTATTTCTCATTTACTGGAAATACGACTTCTGAAGTATTGTGAGTCGTTGAAGAAAAAGCAAACCCAGTCTCTGATCTGTCAGCGTAGGGGTTTACACCACACCTTGCCTTGTGTGTTTGGGGCACTTAGCCGGGGAATCTGTCGAGATGTGTATTGGCTTTCAAAATATCCATGCCAAATTTAACATTTTCCTTTTTAAAAATTCTAGCTTAGCTGACCAGTAGATACAGAGAATCTCTTACCTCATAGGAGTCATGAATCAGGTTAGCGATTTCAGTCACTGGAGAGGCTTCCTGGTCGTCACTGAAGAACGCATGGTGATTACCAATAGGTGGCAGAGGGCTTTCCTCATTTTTGACATGCTCCAGAAACCTGAAGGGAAGAAATAGAAACAACCCAGATTACTCTGCACTGTGCTTTCCTCAATATAAATAAGCAAACAACTCTTACGGCTCAGACTTAGAAATAAATTGTTTTTCAGGCTGCTAAGCTTTTCAAAAATGCCTTCGTGATGACTCATCCCAGGAACAGCACGCCAGCCAAATGACTAAATGCCGCCCAAGGAAGAAGACTTCTGCCTCCTTGAAGTCTGGAGCAGGAAGCCCATCACTCCAGGGAAGGCACGAAGAGCAGCAGTAAATATTGCACACTGACGCAGTCAGCGCGCAGCTCGGCGCTGCCAGGAAATTTCACAGGACATCTACTCGTCTGATGTACAAAGCCCATTGTTTAAGGCAGACACTGCGAAAGCAGCAGCAAGGCTGGTGCCTGCGGAGCCCTGGCAGTGTCACAACGACACCCAAATGCCTTTGGTGTTTTACGTGAGCACGGTCCAGGACGGAAGGAGCGCTCCTGTGAGGCCATACCTGCTCAGGATCATCAGCGCCTGCCCGTCGTCCTTGCTGTTACACAGCTCCACGGCGTTGGCTTCCAGTATGGCCAAGCCCAGCTGGAAAATGGCTTTGATCCCATCATAGAAGAAGCAGTCCACAACATTCACAGCACTTTCCAAGGGCATGATGCTAAGGAAAAGGGTAAGGAACCACGAAAGAGAGATGGACGCTAACGTTGTCAGATCCTTCATGTGCTCAGCCAGCTCTGGAAGCTGCTCTTTTATAAGCTCTTCAAACACCGACTGGTCTACCTGAGCACCTGCAAGTCATAAAGAAACAGTATTAGCCAGGACTGACAGGAGAAAAATATTCTTTAAAGCTCATGATCGCTGTCAGCTCTCAACTGCAAGACTTTCTTAAACTTTAAACTGACATGGTACGCACACATCTGCAGTGAGAAATCCCACTGTCCTTCCTCCTGCTGCCATCTCAGCCCCAACCCTCATGCCCATAATCCTTCCAGTACAACTTCCTGCAAGAAGACCGTGTTGATTCTGCCGAGGGCCTTTAGAGCGCACTGAAATCTGCCACATCGGGAGCTTTAACCAAGGAAGTTAAAAATGCTCCCGAATATAAAGTGCTGTCAGCTTTTCAATTATTTTGTCCTTCCTTTCAAGTTATTTCATTTCTTTCTCACAGTCCCTATTATGCCAATATCAGGAGACAAATTTTAATTGCTATAAAATTCCCGAGACATATATACCCTTAGCACTCAAAACTTCTGTAGTCCAAAAGCAGACTATAACCTGGACAATTTGTGGCAGAGAGCCAACATCTTCTGGCTTGGCATCAAAAGTGTAATAATAACATTAAAAAACAAAACAAAAACCAGCTATGACATTTCTTTGTCTTAGAACTTTTCACATCAAGCCACAAAATGCTTCTGCTGGTGGCTGAACAAACATTACAGCACCGCAAGTAAAAAAATAAGTGCCCAGGGACATGCAAAGAGCTGGTGAGAAACACATCAAGCATGATGCTTTGCTTTGAAGGGATGGCCTTCTCACAGCAGATGATCGTAAATAAGAAGGGTAAAGAAAACACAGGAGAAAACAGACCAGGGTTACTCAACAGAGGGCAGGTTTTTGTTTCGGTTGGTTTTAACAGGCTTAAACACGAACAGTTTAATAGACATAGTTAAGCTTAGACCAAAATAATACAGCTGGTTTAAGGGGTGTTTGAAGGAAGCCAGAGACAGATAGGCAGACACATATAAAGAGATCATTCTAGACTCAGAGGCAGCATGGGAGAGACTGGCAAAAGCAAAGGCTTAAAATAAATGTGCAATGCTGCCCAGATCTTTTCCAGAAGATCATATTTTAAGTGTTGATACTAGAATAAAGTCAAGCAGGTGTATTCAGAGTGACTTTTATGCCCACTTTTCCACTAGGTTCCCAGAAACCATGAAATCTGAGGAACTGAACCCCTAATGTATTTTAACGTGAAACCACAATGAGGCAGGAAAATAGCAGTGTCATTTTAAAAACTGATGACCCAAGATGCAAAATGACTAAATGACATCTCCGAGACTGAAAAGGCAAATCAGAGAAATGAAGTGAGATTTTCCCTGTTTCAAGAACTCGAACAGCAAGACGGTGACAGTCTTAACAGGTAAAGTGGGGTTAGATGGCCTGCTGCTTTATGGAGACGATGGAAAAGTCACGGCAACACGAGACTAAGTCACATGCATGACCCTTGTCACCACTTTTGACCCAAGTACAACTTGTTTCTCTTTCTCAGCTATCTGCTTATAATTTCTCCTATGCATTGCAGAAAGGAGAAGGATGGAGGAAGTTCTTCTAGGAGAAGATAACAGGTGCGAACCCCACAGGCAGGATTTTCCCCTTTGCGAGCAGTGAAATGATGAAAAGGCTTGTGAAGAGACAGAGCAGTCATAGCTGCCCAAGGCTGAAGGATGGAGATGGTCATGGGCTAAAAGTTAAAAAGGTTGAGTAGGACTGAATTGCCTCCGTTTTGAAAGCAAAAATTATAAATAAATAAATGAATGAATAAATAAAAGGTTTTGAACGTCCTAAAAGGCCCACAAGAAGATGGGGCTAATAAGACATGTTATATCCAAGGTCATTAATTCAGTAGCTGGTTTGACGTAGAGATTATGGGCTGACCCTGAAGAGGAAAAGCACAGTGATGGGTACCAAGGTCAGAGATCACAGAAGTTACAGAGAGATCAAAATTTGGACAACAGTGTTGGCAGCGTGGACAAAGAAAAAGGTGGGCCTTGGAAGGGTTATGCAGGAAGAAACAATACAAAGTTTAGACAAAAGCTGGTTGCAAATCAAAAAAGGTCAACTGAAATGCGGAGCCAAGAACACTAACTCAAGCAACAGGAACCAGAGGAGGGGCAGGGGGCAGAAGATCAGTTGCACTGTGGTGAGCAGCACTACCTCTTCAACAGCCAAGGTACTCCTCTTTTGGGTACTGAGGGCAAGAAAATAGACAGGACAATCAAGACTATCAGCACTCAAACAATACAGGCTGTAGCTATGGTGAGTGACACGCAAGATACAAACCCAAAATGAAGTGCAACTCAGGGCACTGATATGGCCAGCCAAGTGGGACAACTCAAATTTGTTTGGGTGTGGAGAATGCTACTTAGGGGCAATATCCCAGCAAGCACTGAAGTTATCAGTAACTTAAGGCAGGCTGATGATCTCTAGCAATGTATAAGGACAGATAAAGCTGGTTCTTTTTTAATCAAGAAAGGAGAGAGACAAACATGGAAGTCATCAAGACAGCACTTTAAAGTCATGTTTGGAGACAAGATTCTGACAAGCAGGACAGTTACAGCACTGAACTCACTAGCTGAAAATACCAGTGGCATCCAAAACCCCCAGAACATCCTAAGCACTCAGCTAACTTTGGACTAACTCTGCTTTAACTCACCTTACCTGATGGTTCAGTAACGAGACAATAACCGTGCAGCGGTACAGGCTCAGCAGGGAGGTACGGCAATCCCACCCTCCAAGCAGAACACTGGAAATCTTCTCAGGTATCTCCTCCTGATCCCCAGGCAGCATAGGAGTGCCCACATTATTTCTAGCTCCCAGAACCGCTACTGCCAAGGATTTCCTCCTATCCTCACATCCTCCTGAGTGACCCTGATCCCTCCCCTCTGCTATGGCGATGGTGTAACAGCAGACACTGTAGCTGAAGGTTAGCATTCAAGAGTTCCCTCCCTGGGAGAGGGAGCTTCTCACATTCAGAGGGGTTTCTATCATCCCTCATTACAAAGGGCCAGTTAAATGCAAGCCTGTCTTACTCCAGCAGCCAGGCAATGCAGACAGGTCAGATCACAAATAGCTACCCCAGCAGAACTTTTCTAGGTTCATTTTAAAGAGCTTGAGTCTCTAATACAAAGCATTCCTAACCAAGACACACAAGCATTTCTATTTTTACCTAACAGGTAAAAGTGCCACTGCCTTCTGACCATCAGAGAAAAAAAAACCCAAAAAAAGGACAAACTGTAAAGTTGAGCATGTATTTATAGTTCTTGCACTTCAAAACCAGGCTGAGCTGGAACCTGAGCAGCCACCGTTGCTGTCCCTGCACACTTCACAAGTCGTGGACCACCTCCTCGAGCATTTCACTCATCCCAGTGCCCCTTCCCAGTTAGCAAGAAGAGAAACAGGAGCTCACCTATTACTCGGTGGTTGAAATAATCTGGCAGCATCCGCTCACACACAGCAACCAGCAGCCAGAAGGCTTCTTCCTCTTTGGCGTACAACAGCAACACGGAGGTCAAAATATTCATAGACTTGCAAGGGCAAAGAAGTACATGGGCTCTGTTACTGACAGCAACTCCTACCGACAAAAGCTAAATTTTGGCTATTTTTAAAGGGGGGAAAAAAAAGAAAAAGCTGCCTAACATGATATAAACAATTAAAAAAAAAAAAAAAAAGAGAAAGGCAATAAGCAAATACATAATTGCAACCCAAAGGTCTAACAAGTTTCTCCAGCTCATGTATACAGCTTTTTCCAAGAGCAATAGGAACCAATGGAGAAAAGCACAGTACTGCATCTGCCCTGATACAAAGTAGGTAACTGGCAGTGCAAGATGTTCTGGGGCTCCTTTCCCCCCCTCTCCTGTACCCGAACCGGTCTGATGCTAATCAGAATTGAGAGAGCTGTACAGAAGGTAAAATTATCTCAGCTGGGCAAAGTACTTCCATAATTTGTTATCGGTTTGGAAGAAAGAAGCAGAACTTCAGTGCATTAAACCTCTGCCGCAGTGCTCTACATGAATCCCACCTGCGCAGGCCAGTTTACTTTGCGCAGTCTCCCAGTTCCATGCACGAAATGCACTTCTGAACATACAGAAGCAGCACAAACATTCCCTCGCCCCCTCCCTTTAACTCTAAATGAAGTTTGGGAAACACCGAGGGAATACTTTCGCTACGCAAGAGCCTTTTATTAACCCTATGTGCTTGTTTGCCAGAGTAAATGACATGTAATATCTAAAATGACATCTTTTTTCATCACTAATTATGTATTTTTCATCACTAAAAGGACATTCAGTATAAAACCCATCATTAAAAATACTCCCAAGAAAAATGATTAAAACTGAGAGGGTGGAGGCGGGGGGAGCATTGACCGCTACTCCGCTGGGAGTTTCTCACCTGGCAGTATCCTATTTTGGGGTTCCTGTGCGCGTATGCTGTGAGCACCCTTCGCAGGGCGGCTATCCCCGTCTCGCTCTGGAAGGCGGGGTGCTCAGGCAGCGAGCGGTGGAGGTCACGCTCTATCTCCTCCGTCGCCATGCAGCACTTGCCCATGGACGCCTCCACCAAATGCATGTAGTAACCGGGATGCGAGGTGAGATCCGTCACGGCGTCTAAAGGTAGCAGCAGAGAGAAAGAGGAAGATGTCAGTGGATTAGGATGAAGGTCAGCTGAGAGGTGATGCTGCCACTCTGCTCTGGTGAGACCTCACCTGGAACGCTGTGTCCAGCTCTGGAGCCCCCAACACAGGAAGGACATGGACCTGATAGAGCAGGTCCAGAAGAGGCCACAAAGATGATCAGAGGGTTGGAGCACCTCTCCTATGATGACAGGCTGGAGAGTTGGGGTTGTTCAGCCTGGAGTACAGAAGGCTCCAGGGAGACCGTATTGTCCTTCCAGTAGCTGAAGAGGGCCTACAGGAAAGCTGGGGAGGGGCTGTTTCCAAGGGCATGTGGTGATAGGACGAGGGGCAATGGTTTGAAACTAGAGCAGGGCAGATTTACCTTGGACATTAGTAAGCAGTGCTTTACCATGAGGGTGGTGGAGCACTGGAACAGGTTGCCCAGGGAGGTGGTTGAAGCCCTACCCCTGGAGACATTCAAGGTCAGGCTTGCTGGGGCTCTGAGCAACCTGCTGTAATTGAGGATGTCCCTGCTCACTGCAGGGGGGTTGGACTAGATGGCCTTTGGAAGTCCCTTCCAACTCAGGGCATTCCATGATTCTATGATACTAAACAGCGTTGTCTGAATTACTGACCAATGTAAGCAAAATGGTTTTCCCCAAGGTCTGTGAATTCTCCAGACCTAAAAGAAATAGTCCTAGCAGAATACCTGCCTTGAAAGCAAAATAAATATCAGCAAAGCTGATAAGACACAACACCAGTTAACACACCTTCATATTGACGAAGAGCAGAGAACTTCCCCAGCAGAAAGTATTACTGAGAGAAATGTACTCGGTGCTGTTCACAGCCTCCAAGGAGGAAGAACTCCCCATGAAGGAACACTTTTCACAAATGTTTGAATGTGTCACATACTGGACTAAACTTGAGATCATACCGAAGGCTTGTTCTGGCTCTGCCAGATCTGTAGGTGAAATGAGATGTTTTTTCCAGCAGTAGTTTCTATTAGCCCTGCCAACATCCAGGAAGAAGCAGGAGCAGGACTGCTGACTTTAAGATGCCATTATTTTGCAAGAATTCAATTTGTCTGGGGTTAAATCAATATTTACGCTACAATCTAACTGCTGTTTGAAGACAAACGTTATTTCATGAAAACACGATGTTCATTTTAAATTACACAGATGAAGAAAATGTTATTACAACTGTTCTGCGCGTTGCGTCACATCATCCTGAGATAAAATTTTTACAGATCTACTCAGATTCTTCCTTGCACGTATTAGTTCAGCTCAGATCACCCCTCTTCTGTAAGCAGCATCATAAGCTCTACGTAAATGCCATTTAGTTGCCTTGGGGAGATTTCTCGCCTAAATGTTTTGCCATCTTCAGTCAACATTTCTAAGTGTGCCCACCTGAGAAGAGCAGCCAGAGTTTGCCTCTTAAGGATTCAGGGATTCCCATGGCAACAAGTTTCCTGATCTTCTCTGTGCGAAACATGCACACGGTTCTGCCATATTCTACAAAATGGTCATCCCACAGGCTCTCTTTGATTTGCTCCCTAGACTGGGAACAAGAAGATGTGTTTTAAAAGGACAACTCACGTGCGTGTGAGACATTGTACACGTTAGAAATTCCGCGAGGGATTTCTATTACCAATGGAAAGGGGAAGACTGCTCTAAGGATGACATCCTTCCCCGCTTGCATTTACACAGGGAGAAAAAAATGATAATTATTCACTAGAAAGAAAGGGGTGGGGGAGAAGAAAGTACGCCAAGCAAATAGAAAAGCCATTATCCTGTATCTAACTTCTTAATTCAACACAGTTCACTTCACAAAAAAAAATGATTATTTGTCTGGAGGCCACTCCAGCTTTTTTTAAAAATAAAAATAAAAAAACCCCACCAAACAAAAGAGGAAAAAAAAAAAAAGATTAAAAAAACCCAAACCAACAAACCCACAACAACCAACCAAGAAACCAAACCCCAAGCCTCCCACAGCTTCACCCAAATGTTACATACCTTTCCAAAATCAAGGCCTGCCATTCCCGACTGATGAAAGTCTGACCTGAGTGCCTCTGCATTGAGCAAGTAACTGCTGTCTGTTCCGCACTCGCCTCTCTCCTTCCCTCGTGATGCCTCCGTTCCCAGACGCACTGGTTGGCCGTCGCCAAGCACGCAGGTGGATCCAAAGGCAGGACTGTTCTGCAACGCAGAACCAAAGCCGTAACCGTCCTTAATTGTCTTCAAGACACAGAGCTGGGTTAGCCTTTGCCTTTTACTTCAAAACCTTTCATACCTTTCAGGGCCTTACTCAAATTATCATGCAGTTGTGTGTCAGGAAAAGGGCTGTTACTTTAAAACAGAAATTTATACTGGAATTCCAAGTGTCCCTGATGACAAGGTACCAAAAAATCTTCTACTTCGGTTAGGATTTGAAAAATAGAATCAGAGAACAATTTTGGTTGGAGGGGACCATCTTTTTCAATCCCCTGCTCAAAGCAGAGCCCCTCAGACAAGGCTGCTGAGGGCTGTGTCCAGTTAGTTGAGCAGCTCCAAGCAAGAGGAGTCCAGAGCCAATCTTGGCAGCCTGGTCCAGCTCCGCCCATCCTTGATGGGAAGTCTTTCTCTTTTATCTATTCATATTTTCTCTTGCTGCATCATGGGACTGTTGCTGCTCATCTTTCAGCTGGCACCTCCAGAAAAGTCTGGCTCCATCTTCTCTATAACTCCCCATTAGCTAGTGGAAGACTGGCCAAACAAGCCACGCCCTGTCAGCCTGTACTGCTGGAGTACATGCTTCACGAGGAGAGGCTGAAGGGAGCATGGCCTGACCATCTTGTAGCCCTCAACTAGCCTCATTCCAGTCTGTAAACACTTTTCTTGTGTGGTGGGGTAGAGTCAAAACTGGACACAGTAGTCTGGATCAGCCTCAGAAGTTCTGAATAAAAGGGACTAGTAACATCCCTTGACATGCTGGTTACAGCCCTGCTAGTACAACTTCATCTGCTGTTGGCCCTCTTCACTTTAAGAGCACACTGCTGACTTATCTGCTCAATCTGTTGTCCACCATGACCCCTCCACCTTTTCCACACAGCTGCTCACCAGCCAGTCAGCCCCAAGCCCTCCCTGTTGCTGAGGTTACTCTGCCAGGCTTCACATTTGCTTTTGTTGAACTTCACGAGGTCTCTATCAGGTACCATTACTCCAAATTGTTACGGTCTCCCTGAAGGGCAGCCCTGCCTCTCACCATATTCACCAACCCCTGCAGTGTGCCAGTCACAACTGCGCTGCAGGTGTGCTCCATCCCATCAGGCAAGTCTTCAAAGACATCAGACAGCACTGGCACAAGATCAACCCCCTGCGGAAGGCAGGACAAAGGACCTACAGATAAACACACTGAATTCATAACCAAAAAAACCCCAGAAATTCAGTACCTGGTTCTTATTTTGCAAGTTGTTAAAGTGCACTGGGTTGCTGGAGTTCACTTCTTTTAGCCTCTGGAGCAGGTTCTCCACCAAAGTATCCCGGTCCTTCAGCTCAATGAACTGAAAGGCCGTCTTGCTCCTTATGCTAACAATGATGGGATTAGGCAGAAGGCTTGTGTCCTCCATCTTCTCTATACTGATTACCTTTTCCAGAAACATTAGAGGAAACACATTACGCACCACATCCACAGAAACATCTTCAAATATTCTACATGTACCAAAATGCACGAACACAGCGTTCACGTGCACACATGCTTTAAACGCGGTCATTCGTATTGGCTTTCCTCAATTAGACACATCCTACCACCCGAAGTTCATGGTCCCTTCAGAACCTCAAAGCAAGCACCAAAAAGTGCCCTCTTTTAATAAATTTATTTAAGACTTTGCAACCCACTTCTAGAGAGTGGACTGGGGGGAAAGATAAGAAAGGGGAGTAACATTAAAACAAGATTTAGAAAAGGATCAGCTTGATCAAATTCTGGGGAACAGGGGAGGAAATTTCCCACTTTTGAAGATGAAGAAAACAGTTGTTCTGTTGTTTCAAATGAAATGTATGACACTGTTCTCTTACTGTTTTCTGTTTCTGTAACAGTGAAAGATAAGTTGCTACAGTTAGGATATCATGTGGATGTTACTCTGTTATTAGTCGAGGATGAAAGGAAAGCTTTAATTAAGAGATCATAACAGCTTTGTATCCACTGCAGATCAGGCAGGTGTTTGGTGACAGCTTCCTTCTCCTCTTCTACTCCCACCACCTTCCCATGCGCTCGCCCTCCATCTAAATAAGTCTCCGATTTCGTGGAAATTTGGCAGCTCGTCACTGCATCCCAAACGTCCCCTTTTTCTCTCTGCTCTACAGCTCTGCAAAGCACCCACAGGTTTGCTAGAGTTTGTCTATGGAGGAAGAGCTTCAACACTTTTAAACGCTGATCCCAGCAAAGGATGCTTTTATATTGCCAGAATGGGTCCAAGCTGAAGTCTCCATCCACGTCAAGCTGGATGGATTTGTGGAGCTGGGAGGGGAGCCCTGTCCGAGTCTTGGAGCGAGCGGACTCTGCTTTGGCAGTGCTCTCTCCCGCTGTACTACCTGTCCCCGCTTCACTTGGAGGATCATATTGATTCACCCATATTTTGAGGAACTCTTACCCTAACAAATCCCAGAATAAGCTTTACAACAATCCCACAGGCACGATACACGCGAGCAGCCTTCTCTGTATCATCAAACAATAGTTTGCAGGTAAGTCAAGTGACAGTGGACACTTAGGGCAGAAAAAGGCAGATAAGGACCCGAAATCAAAGAAGCAAACAACTCTACCTCTCTCAGTGGGATGATAACATTGCAGCAGCCATTTTCTTTGCTGGCAAAACAGATATAACTGTCTGAAGTATACATCTTTCCCGCTGTGTGACAGCGACTAAACGGCGTCCAGAGAGAACAGTCTACAACTTCATGGAGCTTCTCCTTCCTGGGCAATCTGAAGAAGGCCCGAAAGAACTCATTCTGAGCTCTGGCTTCAAGGTCCCTTAAGAGAAAACAGTAAGAGGAAATCATAAGACCCTGAAAGCCAGGACACTCAGCACAAGGTTCAGTTTTCTTGTCACCCTGGCCAAGAGCGAGGGATACAGAAGGAAAGCAGCGTGCGCAGAAATCTTCACTGCCCGTGTGAACGACCGACTTGGAAATATAGAAAAGAACCCTTCTCAATATTTGCTTGGTTAACAATAAGGTCAAAAGCATCCACTGTAGTGACTAGGAAAAGGAAGGGTCGCTGAATTAAACCAGCTGGTTCATGGGTTATTTTTTTAAATTATTATTTAACTGCATTTTCTATGGCTGCTGCATGACTTTCCAGCACCGAAGAGTTACAGATTTCAACGCCCAGGAGATAACTAAATCTTTCATCTGATGAACATACACTGAGCAATAGAGATGAGCTTTCCGTTCCGTGTTTCCCTGGCCGGTAGCATTACCAACATCACCCCAGGGATTTGCACCTGCACTGAAAAGTAATGCCTGTGCTCAGTGAGTGATTCCAAAGCGGTCAGCAATAGAAGAGTTTATGACGGTGGCATTTACATCATCGCATCCTTGACTCGCAGAGGTATGAGCCTCTGAGAGTCTTTGGAACAAAATGCAAAACACAGAAGAGTTTCAGGTCACTTACAGACTCAGTTGGGAATAACAGCACCAGCTACATTCAGTTTGGACTTGGCTTCCTTCCTGTCAACCATCCACATTTATGTGGAAGAAGAAGTTTAAATAAATGAATCTTTCATTACTGAGCTATGGTTACGCAGGCTTGGCTTTGGGGAATTCTTTTTTTTTTTTTTCCTCCTCCTTTTTTTAATGAAGAAATCTGCAGTAATTTAGAGAGCTATGAAATTACATTATAAACAGGACACAGCTATTAGCTCAGCACCAGCAGCTCCAGAAACATTAGAGCTTAAATTCTATCACTTTCTTTACTACAAGTAAATTTTTTGAAACACAATTCACCTTCGGGAAAAACAAAAACAAGCTTGACTTTGTTCCATTGAAAGAATTTAAAGCGTGGGCTGAAGCATAACAGGGAGTGGTACCTTGGTGCTGTAAATCCCCTCTCTGCTCCTTCTTTCACCCTCCTCTCCTGCAGACACCTTCCCCCTGCCCTAGCCCTGATGTTTAAAAATACATTGAGAGAGATGAAACCTCTGCTCCAGTAAGTAAATCAATTGTTTGGGTTTTTTTATTGCAGTTTAATCCACAGAGAAAGCTAAAGCCATGTGAAAGAGGGAGGAAGACAATCCAGAACAAACCGAGACGCGAGATGGAAGGATCTGTATCTGCCACCAACAGAAAAGACAGAACATGCTCAACCAGCATTCAGCTGTTGCTTCCTTCTCAAGCACTATCTTCTTTAATAATACTATCCAAGGAAAACAGACAAATAGTCTCTTGTTTTTCACAAAGAACAAAGAGAAACCCTCGTTGTGAAGGAAGACAAAAAGGTTGCTCCCGAGTTAAAATATTCCACAGCGAGAGCAACTCTGATAAGTGCCCGCAGCGGTTTGCTATTGTGACAAAGCTGGATCAGGATATGCCTCCTAGTTAACTCACCACTAAAATATTTTCCATTTCTGCACAGCACAGATGAATGCTGCTGATAGCATCTGCAGCCAGGTCTGGGTAGAGCTGTGCTCTCTCTGCTATTGCGCTGAGAAGGTAGGACCCTCCTTGGATCTACTCGGCTGTTAAAATTTCTACACCTTTATGGGATTGTCTATTCTTTAAGAGTAGTCTGTTTCTGATGCTCCAAAATCTGCAGTTTCTGAGTGTTCAGGATTTCCCTGCATCTCTTAAGGCTGCACCCTCCAGGTGTGGGGCGTTTGAGACAAGAAGCAGCAAGTTTTTAAGCTGAAGAATGACATTTCCTTGTATCTGGAACTAAGTCAATTCACCAAGCATTGCATCCATCCCCCTTACCCCTTATGGGTGGAAGGCTGCCAATCCCAACATCCCTGCAACTGACTCATGACACAGGGTCACACAGGGCCACCACAGACACCGCACTGCAGCCAGGGCTGCCTCAGAGCCAAGTGCCCAAAGAGGGGCCAGCCTGCTGGAGGGAGGGATCCCAGAAAGAAAAGTGGTAGCACGGGGATGAAATGCTGCCAGCACCTACCACCGTGGGCTCAAACAAGAGGGTTTATTAGAAAGTGGCACACCATGAAAGTATTTCCTGTTAGGCAGGCAAATTCTAGGGCTTAAAGCAATTGCTTCCCTTCATAAATACAGCCGAACAAAATTAGAGCTGGTTTAAAAAAAACCCCACAAACCCTGTAATGCCAAAAAACCCACAAACAAAATTAGCTCCTAAAACAAGACAGGCAATTGTTTAAACACGATACAGCAAAGATGCAGCAGCTGGCCCACAGCACCAGGCCCCACAGCTTCCACTCAAAAACTCCAGGGCTGAACAGAAACACGAACTTTCTACCTCCAGCCCAACCTCTTTAAAAATTTTCTTCTCTAGCTTAACAGTTTCCATGGTGGTTTAGTCCTTAAGCAAACGCAGTGTACTGAGCCATACACCTAAGGAAAGAAAAAAAAACGTAAACATGCTATGGTGATGTGAAAAATAATGTTTATCAAGTGTTTACACATGCATCAGAAGAATAAAAGGCAAGGAGATGCAACTGCCCTGTTCCTTACTTTTCAGAAAACTCAGCAACTCTTTCCACACGCAGTTCCTGGCTCACACATTATGGGATCCTGGACTTGCCTCCAGCTCCTGCACCTCAAAATGAACCTCAAGCCTGAGCTGTGATAACTCCTTCTGTGTGACCCCTACGTTACCTTCCAAGAGTTTTTAAGTTAAAGGAAATAACACACAAGAGTAACGAAATGCTTAAAAGTATCAGGACACTTAAAAATTAACGTCCTTGCTGTCAAATGTTTTTCTCTGCTTTAACAGAAGTCAACTTGGCAAGATTTTAGCTCTGCTGAGTCACTTGCTACCTCTGTAAAACCTAAACAGACTGGCTGACCTCTTGCTTTTAGAGGCCAATTACTAGGCTCTTGCTATTCAGACTCCAGAAAGTTAGAGATTTTGGAAACAACACATCCAATGAGGTATGTTTTATTTATTGGAAGAACTGCCAAATTCATGGGGCACAAAAGGTTTCTCAACAGCAAGCCAGGAGAAGTTATCCGAGAAGAGCTAACGTAGGCTTGTCAGGACACAGGTAGACTGAACACCATTCCTTCACAGGAATTCCTTAGCAGGAACACTGGGATTGTAGCTGGAAGAGACAAAATGGATGTTTTAGCCAGAATTTATGAACGTCTTGATATTTCTTTACATGGAACTAATAAAACTGGACCAAAGTGAAAAAATGTTGCACCAAGACAGTTGAAAAAGAGTACCCCATAAAGCAGCCCTAGTAAACTGGAAAGCTGTATCAAGAGAACCTCCTTGGGGGTCTGTCCTGGACTAACTTCTGTTCAGTGCAGCAATCTGCACGATGGATGAAGAGATTGTAGTTTTTAAACTAACACGTGACGTGAGGCTGGTGGAGGCTAATAAGCACAACAGGATCAGATTCAGATTGATATTCATAAACTTCAAGGGACGGTGTGGGGAAAAAAAAAGCATTATGAGTATTTTCAGCTATACATAAAAAGCTGCACAAATGCAGCACAGAGATCAACTCCATCAGCAGCCATTCATGCAGCAAAAAGAAAAGACTGAGGGGTTACACAGGATCACAAGCTGAACCTGAGCCAACAGCCTTGTGTTCACAGGAGGAAGGGGAGCACTGGGCTGGGCTGCAGATGTGTGTGGCCACCAGGACGCAGCACAGCAGGCCTGGAGCTGCTGCAGAGACAGTCATGCTGCTCCTGACCGGGTCAGCAGAGGTGAGGCGTTGAGGGTAATCCTGTATCCCACCACCCCATGCCTGCAGCCACATGGGATAGGTGACAAATGTCCAGAGAAGAGTGACGAGAAGAGCTAAAATCAGGACTGATAAGAAAAAAAAAAATGGTTGAACTAGGGCAGAAAGAGAAAGGAGATGCATACCGACCTCCAAATACACAGCTAAAGAGAGAACATCTCTTCAATAGTACTGGGTAGGACAAGAAGCAACAGACTCAAAAAGTAGCACTAAAGATTCAAGTTAGACTTCAGAAAGACTTTTCAATGATAAGGCAGCACAAGTACCAGCATGGACCCTGGTATTTCCATTACTGGAAATCCTTAAAAGCAGGTTAGGTGATCATCTGTCATGAGTGACATGCAGAGATAATCCAAACCCTGCCTTTTCCTGGACAGATGTGATAAAAGGAGGTTCTTTCTAGTCACATCCTCGTTGCTCAATGTTCACAGCATTCTCGGATTCCCTCTCTGAAGGAATTAATATGGACTGAAGTGACATTTACGATTTGAGATACTTCAATCGGTTTCCGCTCCGCTTAGATCAGTGTTAAAAACCTTCTTAGTGTTCATTTGAAGCAAAGTCGTTCCTCACTGGCAATTCGCAGTTAGACAAGAAGTCAGAAACAGAGGTGGTTAGAGCCTGGAGAAAGGTATCATACTTCTGAAACCTTACTGACACCAGCACTAAAGCTTTTAAATTGCCTGTTCTGCTCTGGCCAATTTCCTTGCTACATTTGAGGAAGGCAATGGATGTTCTTGCATCCCGAACGAGATGGAAATAAGAAATACCTGAAACATATGCCAGAGATTTTAACAAGCTTCCTATTAAGAGAAAAAATAGTTACCATATGTTCCAGTAAAACTGTATGGCACGTAAATGTATCTGCAAGAAATGGCATCTGTAGTTATCAAACACCTCAGCTTTACTTTGCTCTTTATGGCAATTAATTTAATTGCCATTAATCACTTTGTAATCCACTGTTCCGAGCCTTATCCCCTCATTAAGCAGCATGCAAACTTGTATAGCTCTGGTCATTATATAATCTATGTCACAGACTGGGGGCTTAATCCCACAGCCTCTCAGAGTCTCATCCCTCCGCTGCTCACAGAATGACTCCAAGAGCCTCAGGAACAGCAGCAAAAGTTTCTGCTTTTCAGAATGTAGAATATACCGACAACGACAGCATTAAAAACGCAGGTTTTTTAAAAATAAAGATACTGAGATGAGCCTCTTGCAAAAGAAAGCCTAACAAACAAAAGCAATCTACAGCAACTTCATTAACTTGACACAGCTGGAATAGTTCTAACGATGCGTGGACTATTGCTTTCATTTTGATGGGCTACTGTTTGCTCCCAAATCGTGCACAAGAATTAACAAAGACAATTATCAGGGGGAAAATATTGACAGAAAAATAGTTGTTCTTGTAGTACTACAAAGGCTTCAGGGGAAAAAAAAAAAAAAGCAGCAACAAAAACTTTACACTTCAAAAAAGTTCAAACCCCCCCAAACACATTAGCATTGAAAACCAGTTTATCCACTGTTCAAACTACAGTCTTGCTTAATCACTTTACATCAAAGTGGTTGCTGAAGTGTGACAAAGGGCACCAGAAACAGCACATTATCCAACCACTACCTTATTTGTGCAGAGGAAATGGGATTTTGGCATCTTCCACGTTTTTCTCTTCTGCCACCTCAAGTTACAGCACATCAGCACAGGTTAGAGAAATCTTGCCAGGAACTCTCCAGTAAATGTATTTTCATCCTTCCATCTACTCTGCTCCACTCCCCAGCTTTTTTTCTTTTTTTTTCTTTTTTTTTTTTTCAGTTGGAAAGAAGGAGAGGACAAATCCCATCTGAGTATGTGTGGGATGGTTTCTGTTGCTTGTTTACTAACATTCAAAAAGGCCACAAGGCACTTACAGGTTGGTTCCCTGAAAGCCTCCATACTTACTAGCATATTACTAATCTTATGCTTTTCCTGAAACTGGTATTTTCATTTCTTTGTAGTTTTCGATCCAGTTAGTACCCCTGACTCTAAGACTGTTTAGAGAGGTGACAACGAGGAGTTAAAAATCAGTAGATGCTGAGAATCTCTCCTCCCGTTTTTTGTTACATCTCTGGATTTACTCTCCTTGCTTCCTGCATCTAACTTTTCAGTCCAAAAGCAGGAGGAGGGTGGAATGGTAGAGCGTGGAAAAGGGCTTACATACAACCTATTACTCACAGCCAAATCCTGCCATAGGTCAAGTACATATCCTACATTTCTTGGCCCAAAAGCCTACGGTGTTAACAACATCCATACCTTGTAAAAACAACGGTAGCTCTTGTGTTTAAAGGAACCCTGGCTATGGAAAAAACCCAAAAGTCTCCAAAGGTGTTCATGGCTGCTCATCGCTCTTAACACCTCAAATGAATTCCTTGACGACATCATGGATGAAATCTTGGTTGGCAGTGATTTCCTTTATTGTGTGCACATATGAAAACGTAGAGAAAGTTTGGTTTACCATTTGTAACATCATTATCATAGAATTATAGAAGGGTGGGGGTTGGAAGGGACCTCTGGAGATCA
>JAAGNO010020137.1:33255-57435 GCA_033439905.1 Ceryle rudis
AAGGGACCTCTGGAGATCATCGAGTCCAACCCCCCTGCCAGAGCAGGGTCACCCAGGGCAGCCCACACAGGAACAGAAAGGAAACCTCGTAGAAGCGTTTAGCCAAGATGTATAGCCAACACCACTGCAAAAATGTCCCTCAGAAACAACAACAACAACAAAACCAGCTACTGGACACATCTCTATTTTTTGGGAAGTTATAACACGCATTCCTTACGTTTTAGCCAGGAACAACACCCGAGTCATTCCCTTCATACCTCTGGCAGAGGAAGGAAGAGCAGGAAAGGGTATGATTCAGGAGGGGATAAGTGCTCCACTGACACCGCAATATGAAAAGAGGGATTTTAAACCAGCGCCTTCATCCTGATGCCCCAGGCAAATTCCAGTTTGGGCTATTCCATACTGCCCACCTAACATTCTGGGAAGTTTCCCTTCATAAATGAGAGCTGTACGTTGTGCTACCGGCAGAGAAATAGTCATCAGTCTTCTCTCTGAGTGCCCAGTGCATTTCTTTAGTGGGAGAGGAATGCAGAGATGCACTGGGGATGCGTGGGGTAGAGCTGACTGACAACAGTATATTAATCAGTTGCAACTGCCTATAGGTCTTTTAAGTCCTATAGCTGCCAAGTCGGCTATGAAAATCACATTAATGGAAATTCCACGTTTCAGATACGATCAAAAGCAATAATTCTACAGAACTGATGACACTAGGAAAGCCTACACATTGCCAAAATTATAAACAAATTAAATGCCAAAATTATAATTATTAAATGCCAAAATTATAAACAAAATAAAGTTGCTCTTCAGGGAAGATGGAAAACTTCCCTTGCTGCAATCTAACCCTTCCACAGGAAATGGTGCTTTTTAAAACAAAGGAATAAAAAAAACCCACAGTGGTGTTTAAGGCAAGAATATAAAATGGAAAAATGCATCTTGAAGACGGGTTAAAATGTGTCTATTGGATACACCATAATACATTGTGGTAAATAAAATAAAAAACCCCCTGTGAAATCTTATGCAGCTAACACAGCAAACCATGAAGCCCGCCATCAAACCTCTGCTCATACAACAGTTGAGCTTTTTACCTCTTGGTAATCTGAGTAGGATCCTGTAGGCCTGGATCCAGTTCAAAGATCTCATTATCCAGTAGCCTTCGTAGCGTGACATCTGCCAGTTGCTCCATGATCCTGAAAGCCTCGTCGATGTTGAGGAATGTGGAGAAGTCACGCTCTTTATTTGGAGTGGTGACGCGGACTGTGTCGGTCATGATGACGTTGGAGGTTCTTTCCAGCTTCTGGACCTCAACCCAAGGAATGATAAGTTTCACTGCCATCGGAGAAAAAAGGAAGAAGGAAGGAAGGAAAAAAATAAAAGGAAATTGCTTATATTTTTCAGATTTGAAAAATAAGCAAATTCCGAATGAAACGCAAACAACTGAAGGGGAGAGAGACACGTTTTTACAAAGACAAAGCAAAAGCTGAAATGCCTGTTACTACTCTACATTCATTCTCCTCCGCATCAGACGACTGTCTTTTTCAAAATCTCTCCCTCCAAAGTTTACTTATTTTCAGAAGAAGTGCTAGAGTGGGGAGTTCTGCCTTCGCAGAATATCCACCGTAAGCTGTGCTCCTTACAAGTCATTTTTGACATGATTCCTTTATAAGTCATTTCTGCAGCCTGCCCCATTACTACCCGAAGAAACAGTTCAAGAGTACAGAGATAGTAGGGAAAGGCTTTATAACCTCCCAGAAATATCACTGTAGGGAGGTGGAAACCCAATTACCTGCACTGTACTTTAACTCTTAAAATAAAACTAACTCCCCTACAAAAGGAAGCTTTTGCACATGGACATTTTTATCGAGTTTAATTATAAATTGAGTTATTAACGGGGCATT
Organism: Ceryle rudis; assembly: GCA_033439905.1. Lineage (NCBI taxonomy): Eukaryota > Metazoa > Chordata > Aves > Coraciiformes > Cerylidae > Ceryle > Ceryle rudis. The sequence continues at coordinate 35,151 of JAAGNO010020137.1, forward strand.
GAGAAACAAACAAAGAACAACAACAACAAAACAAACAAAATAAAACAAAATAGCAACAACGGAACAAAAAACCCGTATCAACAACAACAAAAAACCCCAACAACATAACAAAACAAAACCCAAAAACAAAACAAAACCCAAAACCAAAACAAAACACCCAAAAAAAGCCCCAAACAAACAAAAAAAAAGCTGCCTAGGCATTGGGATATTCCCACTTTGGTTACTTTTTACTGAAAAGGTGCACGAGCAAATCTTGCCTTAATCATTAACTGCACGTAGTCAGGCTTGTTTATAGAAAAGAAAACGTATAGTACAATGTCCTCTACACACTGCTGAATAATTGAAATACAAATGGTAAACAGAAACAGCTTACTTTAAGATAACCACTGCAGGATATTACTTGCCTCTCTCATACAAATCTCTGGGTAGAAATTAGGCTGAAAAGGACTTTAAAATAGATTAAATTTCTTCTTAACAACTGTTGGAAGCTCCCCAGGATCCTCCGTGCCAATAACATCAAGACTACACCCCCTAACATCCCTAGCTGGTCTCCCGATGCCAATAAAGCAATAAAAAGGCAATAATAACAAAGACTGTCATATATATATGACACTTATCCATGATCACTAATTACCTAAGCAGCTACCCTCACCGAGCTCTCCGTACTAGGTGAGCCACAGCTGTCAAGATGATCTGCAGATGACATTTTTTGTTCTTTCAATAAAGCACAGCTGCGTCAACAGCCACGGACTGTTGCGAGAGGTCATAAAATCATCTGCACAGGCAGAGCCAAGGGAAGAAAGATTAACTAGCGCCGTAGCAATAGCACTATTGGTCACACAGGTCAGAATCACACAGGCTTTACAGCGTTGGTTCTAGAAACAGCACAGCAAACCGTAAGGGGCTCAAGGTACTGATGAAAGGTACAAAGTCTTCAAAGTTTTAGGAAAAAAAAACCCATAAATTTAATTTAAAAATGGGGGGAAATAAAGAAACCCCCCTTGGCACGCCCCATTTCAAGAAATGGATGTTCTAAGCCTCTGAAATTCTGCAAATACTTTGAGGCTTAGATAAAAGGGGACTTGTCCTGGAAAAAATGTTCCACGGAGTTTATGCTCGCATAAGCTGTAACTTAATGTTACGAGAGGCTGAAAACAGGTTCCAATGTTGCATTCCAGGTCATTTCGACATTAAATAAAACAAGGGGAAGGGGACAGACTTGCCAGAAGCAGAAGACTTAACACTTCACCTATAAAGAGATTTCAGGGGACATTTTTATGAAGTTAAAACACATTTAAGAATTATTTTTATAGCAACTTTTATATAGTATTTTTTTCCTGTGCTGTAGTGAAGAATGTGATTATTTCTTAGCAACATTTCAAGACCAGATTTAACCAGATTTGTGATTGCCACCTGAAGGAAAAAAAAAAGCCAAACAATGAATCGCTTGTTTGACATATAATCAGCATCAGCTTCTCAAAAATTATCAACCAGAACTACAGTGTATCTGGCTTATTCCATGTAATACAAGTACTTCATAAACATGACAAAATACTAGCTCTGAAGCAGAAGCAATCTGCTTTATCAGAACTGAGGAAGTGGGAAGCATTGCAACTTATAATGCTTCCCACTGATCCAGGCAAGTTTGTTTAACCAAAAGGAAAATTCAGGTTTTTATTTCACATTTCCATGCAAATGCATGGGAAACACAAAGGCAATGCCACTGACTGCAACGGCGAAGGAACGCTGTATTTTCCATGGTCAAAATGAAAAGTTGTAAACATGTAGTTGTTCGGGTTTGGTTTTTTTTGTTTTTTTCAGGATGGATTATTATTAAAAGAGATCAGAAGCAATTTCTTCTTAAATAATAGAATGATGTACTGCCAGGAATCATTTAACAATCTGTGGTACTGCATAAACAAAATTATTGGAACAATATAAAGGGGTTTTCTCTCTCCCTCCTCCTTCCCCCCACTATCTATCACTAATAAGTATCATTTTTGGTTTGTGTGCTTTGGCAGACTGGATATCTCCGATTTAATGAGAAAACCTGCAGTGACAGCAAGAAGAAATGATTGACAAAGGATATTATTTACTACTAAACAGAAAACGAGGAGATTGAACAAGAACTCGACCATCTAGTATGTGACAAGAGACTCCGTTCTAGTCTGCCCAGCAAAACTCGACGTTTGTTTTTAGAATGATTAACAAACTTACCACCATTTTCAATCTTAAGTCTGCCACCTTTTGCAGATAGGACAAAAGAATTGGCCTGAGATAATACAAGTTAAAAAGGGACCTCTAACTCTAAGCATGTCCTGGTATGCTTTAAGTCTTAGAACTTACCAATTACTATTGTATTTATCTTTACATGAATACACATCGTTTTTTAAATCTACAGTTTTATTTGACTAGCCATAGCAATGGTAAATCCAGACAGTAAATGGCAAAGTTTTCCAAGTGTTATAACTGACAATTCTTACTATATTTATAGCAGTATAGGTTTATCTTACTGCCCCTGCTGAAGTTCCAGCAGGATAAACAGGACTTAAAATGTTATCAGACCATGCACAATCTTACTGATCAGAGAAATGCTATAGAGTTTAAATGGCTACATTCATTTTCACCGTCTAATGTCTATTACATTCATTTTTACCATCTAATATCTATTCTGACAGGCTTTTCATAATGACACAACCCTCCCTATGCAGCGCAACACCATGACCAACGGCTTACAACTCACTGAACCGCATGAAGGTCTAAAAAGTCTGGGACACGCTTCTTTGTGACCTTCCTGCACTGCTATTCAGAAACACAAAGAAATCCCTAAATGGCTGCTGGTTTTCCTCAAAACCTCTGGATTTTAACCTGGTTCTCCAAGGCACAGTCCTGTCATGTTTCCTGGGCTATTTTCAGGCCAGCAGCTGGACTCTGGCATCCCTGGCCCCACCCTGCTACCCAGCAGAGATGACTCGTCCTTACTGTTTTCAACACTAAAAGTCTCTTATTTCAGAACCTGCAGGAGGTCGGGTACATTTTAAGGCTACCTCACCAGGGCAAGAAAAAGTAGCGGACAGCAGCTGTGGCTGCATGCTCTTACAGTCTCATTTTTATTACTGAAGTCATATTAAAATAGAAACATAAAGGCTGAAAGTGAAAACTGAATTAAACAGGATCATTCATCTGAACAACAACAAAAAAAAGCCACCTCAGAAACTAGACTTCAGAGGCAAACTGAGCTTTTCACAAAAATTCTAGCTATTCTTGCTTTTAGGTATAGTCATATTTATATCACTCCCCAGCATTAGATGTCTTACGCATTTATACTTACGTTCTTTGCCAAGGAAGAAGGAATAAAAACAGAGATGATTGATGCTCAAATAAAGCCAGCCTTGCCGAGGAACTTTTCCTTTCCAACAGCAACAGGAATAATAGGTGATCAACTTCTCTGCTTCAGGAAAATTGAATCTGGATTCAAATTTCACCAGGGCCTCTCGGAACTTCTCGGGGTCTTCCTCCTGCTCGGCAAGCTTGCTGCTCGTTTCCTCTGCAATCAGTGCCTAAGTCCGTAACGAGATAATATGCAAGGATAGTTATGACATTCTCACTCGAGCAAGTTGCTACAAGCTACCCTTTCAAACTTTAACACACAACCCTTTCTTAACAAAGAAATTCAAACTCATCTGCGATCTTCACAAGCGGAGCAATTTCTGTGGCCTTTGTATCTCCCATACACTTTAAATGTTTCCAAATCGAGACTTTGGGGCCTTTTTTTCTTTATTCTATTTTTTTCAATGAGCCTGGCAGGACCATACATTTACCATTTCACTATGGCTTACGGTTGCTGTTATTTAGTGTCTACACAGCAAGGGTAGAGTAACAATTGTGTATACTGACCAGGTCAGAGGCAACGCAGTGAGAGGTGTCAGTAACTTGTAACGTGCTTGGAACCATGAAAAACACGGTTTCAAGAACACCTATGTAAGTATAATTAAGTGTTGAGAATGTTAATAGTGGTATTACAACAAAAGAGTTAGAATCATAGAATCACAGAATGTATTGGGTTGGAAGGGACCTCCAAACGTCATCTAGCCCAACCCCCCTGCAATAAGCAGGGACATCTCCAACGAGGTCAGGCTGCTCAGAGACTCACCAAGCCTGGCCTTGAATGTCTCCAGGGATGGGGCCTCCACCACCCCTCCTGGGCAACCTGTTCCAGTGATCTATCACCCTCAGATTAAAGAACTTTTTCCTAACGTCTAACCCAAATCTACCCTTTTCTAGCTTAAAGCCATTACCCTTTGTCCTGTCACTACAGACCCTTGCGAACAGCCCCTCCCCTGCTTTCTTACAGGCCCCCTTCAGCTACTGTAAGGTCGCTATAAGGTCCCCCCTGGAGCCTCCTCTTCTCCAGGCTGAACAACCCCAACTCTCTCAGCCTGGCTTCATAGGAGAGGTAACTATTTTTTCGTAACTCTCCTCTGGACACGCTCCAACAGGTCCGAGTTGAGTACATATTGCACCGTTCAGACAAATGATCTGTATGTTACAGCACCTGGCATTATTTGCAATGACCAACCAGTCCTAATACGCCAAAAATCTACAGCAGAGGCAACAGTCCAGATCCTGGACTTTACATTAACTAATGAAAGCTGAAGAATTCGAAATAGGCGCTGTGGTAGGTAACAGGCTGCCACCACGTTATCAAGAGAGATTGATTATATTCATGCCTTTCAGGGCACTTTGACGAAGTTGGTTTTTTTAAGAAAGCAGGATAAACCCAAAGATTTCCACAGTAATCTTTTGCCTCTCCGTCCCCTTCTTCCCCAACTTCAGAGCCTATTGAGATCACAGCAAAAGGGGTGAAATTCAGCAAACCCAGTATATTCCCACAAATTTTCCAGACCTAAAAAAGGGGGTGTGGGGGTAAGAGCACCTTACTAAAACTCTTCACAAGGAAAAGTCTGCAGCAGGACTTGAGGTACAGTAGCCACCAGCAGACCAGCACCCCCGCCCACCAGCACCCAGCTCCTCTTGGAGCTTCTGTATTTTACCAGAAGCAGAGCCCAGAGCCCCAGGTGTCCCAAGTTTTGCCACGTGTGCCCTTATTATTTCAAATCTGGTCTTCGGTCACCAAATTCCTTTACTTTTAAAATTCTCCAGCCTTCCAAAAGGATGCTCATTTCTGCAACCCTGTGGCCAGACAGCAGTGCCTGGCCACGACTCCCACGTGCTACAAAGCCACAAGCAGCATCCATGCCAGACCCTTATGGTGCACGTACCACTGCACATCCCCTGTCCCTGCTACCTCTGCGCCCCATCAAGAGGGACAGGAGTACGGAAAGGGACAGGAGAAACATGAGATAAAGGCAGGAAAAACATGGGAGAGAGGAGGAGAAACGTAGCGAGGATGAAAGGCTGAGGTACAGGAAAGGAAGGTATTTAACATAATGTTTGGAAGAGGCAGAGGAACTGAAAGCAGATGCTGAAGAAAGTTCAGCTGCCCACCACAGGTAAGAGCTGAAGCTGGGCAGGGATGGGGAGGATAAAGATTAAATTAGATATTTCAGGTTTGAGATGTTTCCAAGGAAACTTGAGTAGAGAGGCATAGGTGCTGGCCACACCGGGTGCAAGTGCCACATACAAAACCAAAAAACAACATTTAGCTGTACAAAATCAAATATGAATGCCACCAGTTCATTACGTTATTTCTAACAAACCACATGTCATCAGGCAGGAGGGGTGAAAGACACTTTCCTTACCTTGACTTTCCCTTTGACAAAACTAACAATATCTTCTTTATTGTCAAACACAGACAAAGTATGGAGCAAGTTTTGTTCCAGCCACTCCCAGTGCTGGTTTATCTCCTCTGCAGTGGCACCTAGAAAAGAAAAAAAGTAGTGTATTGAAACTCATCCTACAAAATAAAACTGAAAGGAAGGGAAAAAAAGGGTAATAAAATGCACTATTTCGTGAATTCGTTATGAGAAACTGAACTTTCAACCCCAAATTTCTTGGTGGCAAACAGGTCAAAAAGGTCTCGTTTGTAGGAGTATAGTTAAGAGAAAAACAAAAACCTCATTGTTTCAGAGAATTAGTTTTACTGCTTTTAGTTTTATCTTTTCAAACACTCTCAACCAGCAGATACTGCATTAAAAGTCAAAGCAAAAACACCACCAAAACTTCATCCTGAGCTGCTAAGACTGCAGCTTATTTTGACATGACATTCCTTAAGTGGCCAGTGGAAACCTTTGATTTACATCCTGTCCCCAAAAGTCCCTGACCTTCCTTTCTCCCTCTCCCAGTGCCCACATGCACACACACCCCCTTTGAGAGGAACACACATGGTCACAATCTGGGTCCCATTTGAAAAGGTCCCGCTAATAATCAAAGTATCTAACCCAAAAAAGTTCGGGTCAGCAACACCTGAAAAGTCCAGAAGAGCACATTTGTGCAGTTTGGGGAAAAAAAATACAGTGAACACATTTTCAGATCTTTAACACTTCCTTCTCTAAGGATTTACTTGAGGCTTTCGCTGGTGTTCTTTTAAAGGCAATGTTTCCACACTAACCCCACAAATCGCACTTCAGTCACCACCTACTTGCTTTGGCTCTTTCTGCTTGAAACTTAACTGGCACTGCATCACACCATGACAGAAAGGTCAGAACAAGGCGAGCAACACACGGGGCAATCAGGGGAAAATCTGGCCCCTCCAGATCTTAAGTGATCTGTGATTAAATGTTAGAGTTAAGGAAGTAAAGGCAGCAAAAGTTGTTTTTCCTAATGTCTTGCTAATGGAAGAAAGGAGAGAAGTAGTTGGATCAAATCACAGATGAACATAATAATAAAATGAATCTCAAGCAGAAGCCCCATTATCTCAGGATTTGATTTCTGTGTACATGAGATGCATCATGTTGCCTCACAACAAAAACCCACTAAATTTAGCTAAGGATTTTCCACTTTCCTCTGCTCTGTTTTCCAAGCAGAATGCCAACTGGCAGGGAGACTTTCCAAGCTTTAGCTTCCTTGACAGGGAAGTCTTGTGATGGAAGTTCATAAATATCATAAATCAAGGTTAAATAAATAAAAAATATTCACAAAGGAAGATACATTTAAATGCCCTTTAGGTAAAGAAAACTAATTACAGCAATGGTTAAGAACACGAGAGCCTGGGTTCTGGCAGTTGCTATCTCCCACAGTGGCTACTGCAATCTTTCCTGCCTGCCTTCAGTTATCTCCAAGGATTCCACTCAAATACTGAAAGATCTCTTCACCACTTTCATTTGGTCAGGCCAAATCCTCACCTTTCCTTTCCTTTCCTTTCCTTTCCTTTCCTTTCCTTTCCTTTCCTTTCCTTTCCTTTCCTTTCCTTTCCTTTCCTTTCTCATTTCCCTTTCATGGCTTAAAGTCATCCTCTGATGTGACCCAAGCATTGCCAATCTCTTCCTTATTCCTCTTCCTCTGCCAATGCTCTGCACAGCATTTTATTCCACCTTTAACCCATCTTCTTCATGTGCCTGTGCCAAAAGTATACTTAGTCTAACCACAGCCTCACTCCTTCTAATCTCTTCTTTAAACCCACTTCTGACTAATCCCTTTGCTCTCCCTCTCCCAAAAGCTACTTCACTTGACTGGGGCTTGAGTTTCTATTTTGCCCACAAACCTTCTGAAAGGAAAATCTTAAGTGGCTCTACACTAGGGATGAGGTTAGCCTCTTTTTTCTCCTGTTCTGGTATAACATAATTAACCATCCAGATTAAAACATCTCTGCCAGAACAGCCGTGCTTAGGTAGGGATCAGACTTCCATCAGCCCTCAAAGATTTGCAGAAGACTGTTAACACAGATCTGATCCTTACAAATACATCATCATTTAAGACTACAGCTCCTGGAACAGAGGACCGACAACATACAATTAAAAAAATGACATTTTAATTAACTGCCTAATGATGTGGTGGCTAACAAAGTTACACCAGGAGACTGGAAGAAGCTCCCGGAGCTTCTCCTCATCCTTGCTATGCAGCAGGAACCTTAATTTGACTCGTTACTCCTTCCAAATCCAGTAACAAGTCCTCTAGCTTGCTCATGCCGTTTCTCTGTCTCCTGTTGCCAGTGCCAGCTCTCCCCTGGACACTCACGTCAGGGTTTCACAGCAGCAATACTATTCAGAAATTACTTCTGCTACCACGGGTCTTCATTTCTGTGCAGCTCTGGCAACTACGTACGTCCTACCCACGCAGCACACAGAACAGAGCCCCCTGCTTTCCGCTCCGTTACTATAAATCCCATTTTCTCAGCACTGAGCGCCCATTCAGAAGGGCCAAAGACAATCTGAGAAAACAGTAAACAAATAAGTTCATCTCTGCAAAATCCTTAACCATTCTAACCAGGCATGAGTTTGATTTGTAATTCCTTTAACAAAAACAAAACAAAACAAATCCACAAACACCCAACAAACAAAACAACACACAAACAACAAACCAAACAAATCAACCTGTGGGCAGTAAGAGCACAAATAGGGCAAGGATCAGCTCCAGAAAGGAATATTACATATATTCAAATGATCAAGAAGCCCATGACAGCAACACTGAGCTTCCTTTTCCAGTGAAAGCTACATGGCTTCATCAGAGGACTGTAACAGCACGAAGCTCTTAATTTTCAACATGAGATGGCATTATTTTAATATTAAAATGAAGGGGGTAGCAATATAAAGCATAAAGCAATTGCAAAATGAAGAAAACCTAGCCACAACAAAAATAGCACAAATAGACTTTACGCAAGCTTCTTCACACACATCTGGCACGGGAAAAACCCCAGTTTTCACGGGGAATATGCAGAGGGATCTCTACCAAACCAAGGATGAAATGGCGAATGAGCCTGCACAGAGGAATGGGGTGAATATATAGATTGCTCCTTCCCTTGAAAGGACTACTAATGTCAAACACCATCAACAACATGTCAACACTTAACTATTTCATGACTTGATCCGGAAAGGGGAAAGGGAAGGGAAGGAAATAGGAAAAAGGAAGACAGAACAAAATATTTTCAGTTGGAGGAGACCTGCAATGATCATCTGGTCCAACTGCCTGACCAACTTAGGGCTGAGCAAAAATTAAAGTATGTTTTTAAGGGCATTGTCCAAATGCCTCTTAAACACTGTCAGGCTTGGGGCACTGGCCACCTCTCCAGGAAGCCTGTTCCGGTGTTAAACCACTCTCTCGGTAAAGAAATGCTTCCTAAAGTCAAGTCTAATCTTTCCATGGCACAGCTTTGAACCATTCCCAAAGGAAAAGCTGCTGTAATTTCAGTGCTAGGATTTTATAGGCTGGAGCAGAAGGGATGAGAACAGCCCTGCAGACTGGCCAAGCACAAACAGGATGAGTGGCACAAGCTCATTCAGATGGCCTTTACTGTGTCATGGCAATGCTGCTGTAATTCATACCTATATAACTTCCCTGAAGATGAGCTCGACTTTCAGAGGTTGCAGAAACACTGCAAAAGGGATTAGTGCACAACAGACCAAGCAATTAGACTTCCCCTCCTATATCAGACATTCACCTCCTAAATCATGTACCGTCTTCCAAATGTTCCAGTTATATTTCTTTACAACCAAGTGTGGTAAGACGTTTCATAACAAGGAAGTGAAAGACTAGGCTGGTGAAAGTCTAGATTAAGCTGCTTCTTGCTGTAAGGAACTATTACTAGCGTAGGAAAAGATACGCTTATGAACAGAACCACACCACTTTGCAAGAGACAGAAAATTAATGCAAAACACCCTCAGCTAAACAAGCTTTCTATAGAAACTTGTTAGCTCCCAGTTAACATCATAATTCCTATCTGGGATTTTAACCAGAGGTTAATTTGGTTGTTAAACAAGCTATAGGCAATAGCTTTCCACGCACACACTACTAGCTGGGGTTACCTTGAGCTTCTTGGACATGCAGACACTGACCATGCTCAGAATCGGTTTGGGGATTTTTGTCTGTGACTCACCAATAGCTATGGCCCAGTAAACTTCTGATCCATTCAATAACTCACCACATGCAATGGCAGAGTAAACCTGTGAGCCTGGAACTTGGAGTAAAATTCGAAAGGGAGCAACGCGTGCGTTAGAGTCTAACACAGCATCCAGGGCACCAACCAAGCGACCTGCAAAGAAAAAGGAGGGAAAAGAGAATCAGCGCCAACTTTCACTTCTGTAGCCTGCAAGTCTTTTCACATCTGAAGCCATAACATTAAAATATAGAACGCAACAGTAACAATTCTTCCCCCGTTTTACAGCGCGATTTAGAGATGCTCGAAACGTGAAAGGCAAACCAAATAAGAAGATAAAAAGAATTTCAAGATCTTTGCGTTTCCGGTTTTGCCTCATGTATGTAACCACAGAACTGAAGGGGAAAGACCTGAGGGCACCTGAAGAAGTTACCATTCCAGCCTTGCTCTGAAGCTGGATAAATACACCTATGCCCTAAGTGGAGTCTGTCGAACCTGTTCTTCAAAACCTCCCACAACCAAGATGCAAGAACTTCTCCAGGTAGCCTCTTTCACTGTTTTCATTAAGTATTCTCACAGAAGAAAAACCACCCCAAACAAATAAGCCAACCACCACAACCTTAAACTTTCTTGCTGGAAATCCAGAACATGGAGAGCTGGCGTTTTTGATACTAATTCTTGACCTACTGAAAAAGTATCATTGTGGTTGCTTACCCTTTGATGATTTCTCTCACCTCATCCCGTTCTTATGGGTCGTATTTTTTCAAACAGCTCATTGTTCTCGAGCTTAAACTGGAATCTCTCCAGTTTATCTTCAAGTGTGACACTCCACACTGGACATGGTGCTCACGACTATTCTCAGCCGTAAGAAGATGGAAAATCACCTCCTGTATCTTGCCTACACGCCACCATATCCAAGAAAGCTTTCAGCACTGTCCCACCGTAAATTGGCACCTGACATAAATACAGGCAAACTGGAGCAAATTTGGAGAGCTGGAGCAACTGCTGCCCCGCAAAAAGACCTTCCAGTCTGAACACCTGCTGGAGTTGCTGGCCCTTCTCACCACTCACGGGCAGAACCAAGCTAAGCATGAAAAAGTTTTCCAAACGACATGATTTGCAAACTGGCATGTGAAAATAACTCAGAATTGATTTACAGCTCCTACAGATAGCAATTCAGGAGCAGCTTTATATTCAATTCCCCTATACCATACATCCTGCAGAGACACGACCTCCTACAGAGGAGGCTGCAGACAGCAAGGAATGGTTTCACCACGCTTGCTTATGTCACTACAGTAGCTAGGATGTTTTCTGCAATACTACATTTTCCCTTTGCACATTTACTTTTTCCAACCTGTTGTATTTTTGTTCTGTCACCATTAACCCATCACAAAAGGAACTATTCGCAGCCTCCAAACGTTTTGCCTGCCCTTGGCACCAGTGCAGTTTTTATAATTGCAGGCTCCAGCCCATCACCAAGGTAATTAGGAAAACAATAATACGAGACCTACAAGGTCCTCATCTGAAATGACTCCTCACTTGGGCAACAAAGCACAGCTAATTAATTTGAGTATGGCACAACAAAGCAGCACTGTAACCTCTTTCTGGTCTAGGAGATGTAAGAAGCTCACAGGGAACAGCATCAAAAAGCCTTCTAAGGGCAAAGAAAAATACATCAAATACTTCCTCCTTGTGCTCACATAAACAGTGGATGATATTTTCAAAGCCAAGCAGAAGCTGGACACAATATGTTTTAAAGTATGTATGGCAAGACATTATTCAGCACTGCTTTGCCTCTCAGCTAAATACATGTCCAGATTTAAAATGAAGATCTCAAATTGGAGACCAATAATATGAGAAAATGCTAAGTGCGCTCCTGTAAATGCAAGAAAAAGACACAAAAAAATCATCCAAGTATAAAAAGTAGTTTTAAAAACAATTATCTGTGCTCACAGAAAACAGAGCCAACTTGAGTGTGCAGTCTTCGAAACAGCTGGATTACAGGCAATAAGATAGCATCAGATGATGCAGAGAACAAAAATAGGGTTTAATGTTCAAATTTCAAAAGACTTGAGACATTACAAGAAAGAAAAATAAGAAACCTAGGCAGTGCTGTGCATGTTTCCCCCTGATAGATCTAGGAGAAAGATTTCTTTTTCATTTCACTCAAGACATGGAAACAAGTCAACTAACAGCAAGTGCTACCAAAATCCCAAGAGAACACTTAATAAACACCTGATCTGTGAAATAGTTTTTTTCAGAAAACATGAAAAAAATGCATGAAAGCATCGAAGTAGCTGCAAAATTTTGGTTTTACTTCTTAGGCTGTGCAAAATTAATTCCTTTTTCTGTTCCTGAATAACTGTCCAAAAAAAAAAAAACCCAATTCCTCTTGTCTACTGTTTACTTCTGCTTACAATTTCCATTTTGCTTACCAACGATTAAAAAAAGTGTCGTTCTTCAACTGTGCTAAGAGGAAATCACCTCCCTTGTCTAAACTGCCCATTGCTACAACATTAACTAAAGATGATGAGGAGCCAGAACCAAGAATCAAAGAGAAGAGAAGAGCAGCATGGTCATCAGGATACCTGCCAGAATAAAGCTCAACTGGCCTGACCCCCCTAAAAGGGCTTCACAAAGCAACCCTACAGCTTAATCACTCTAAGCCAATGCTGTGGTTGATGGGAGGATCCCACCCTGTCTCACCTCTGCTAGGAGCATTTGCTCCAGAAGGGACATATGGACAGAGGAGAAAAATAGAAGTGAGTAGTCTTGAAGCCAAGCAAGCACCAAGCGTGGGTCCCATCCCTGTGTTTGGGTCTTATCCTACCCGCCAGGCAAGGCCATCCACCATCGCTGCAGGCTGTCCAGCAGTCCCTCCATTGGCCTTTTTAGTCTTCTCCTGACAAACCTTGTCTGGCAGGCCCCCCTAGCTCTGTACAGGCATTTAGCACTTGCACTTCTGCAGTGGTTCAGCTGCCTGTGAAGCTGATGCTTAAGTGCTGAAAAATAAAGTGCAACAGACATAGGTAGGGGGTGGGAATTACTCATAGTTCATGGTCAGGAGCGTGGAAAGGATTCAACACTAAGAAATACATGCAGGCCTAATATGATAATTTAGCTGAAACTGTACTAGCATGAAAATTACTACAACTAGAGGCAAATTTTATCCAGTGTGAGTTGCCTCATACTCGTTTGGGGTAACTTTTGAATCATTACACTTGTGTTATGCTTCTTACTGAAGCATCAGAAAATAAACAACTTAAAAGCGCCTGAACAAAAGACCAACCAAACAAGAAACTTCACACAGTACACTGATTTTGAAACTTGCTTTGAAAAATACCTAGTTTGTGAGCAAGCACCCTCCTAATAATAGGCCCTAGCAGCTTGTTCCATGAAAGCCTCTCGTATAAAATAAGGTCTGTTTATAAAACAAAAAGTTCTTTGGCTCTCAGGCACATATAAATTTTATAAAGGGTCTGGCTGACATCAGCACGCCTTCAGTTAGGATGCAGAAGACCACCTCTTCCATATCACAGGCAGCAGCAAAACCATTTGTACTACAGGATAGAAAAAAAATAAAAGGAAAAGAAGCAGAGGGGGGAAAGAAAGAAAGAAGAACTGCTACACTGGTTCCCTTCCCCGAATTCCAATGTGGTTTTTTTTCTTTTTACTCTAAACGGGACAAGATCTTCAGGAGGAACTTAAAACTCAGAGCACCTCTTTCCCTTTAACAAGCCACTCCAGCAACTTCTTGCCCACTTTTTGACCTCCCAAGATGCAGAAGTATTTCAGGAAAGCAGTTCACTGTACAGTAAGCGCACTAAGGAAAGCTGCAGACTTAGGTTTGCAAAGCCTTCTGCTAAAGGCCGCTGGCAGAATATCCCAGGTTCCTCAAAAGGTACAAGTTTCTTCATGCAGCAAGAATATTCCCAGGCTAAAATTCATAAGCAAGCTTTTGGGTGTAATGTATAGTTCTGACAAGTATGGAGGAGAGGACAGAGGAAGTGTAAAAAGACACACTTCTGAAATTACAAGCTTCTCCTGAAGAACTCTGACCACTTCAGCTGTTAAGCCAGATTTCAGTTAGAGGGAACATTTATCTGTATTTTTCTCAACTATAAAAAAAAAACTGGAACATTTGCTACAAATCCCACACTTTGCTTGCTAGTTTTATTTTATTCAAATATTTTATTGCTTCAATATGGGCAATTGCAATACAAGACTGCTGTCCTGCTAATTGCAAGTGTGGTTTTTATCAAATGTACCTGCATATTACAGATACAACACCACAAATAAACCGAAGTATAAAAATGAACAAGAAACTATTTCAAATTCTGCAACAGGTGGGGAGTGTCTCCCCTTTACTGAGGTCAACCCGTAACCAAATGGGATGCAAACAGGACATTGTGCACAATGAAATTGTTGAGCATTTCTTCACAGGGGGGGAAAAAAAAAAAAAAAAGTCAGTGATATTTTATAATTGTAGAATGGTGGGGGCTGGAAGGGACCTCTGGAGATTGAGTCCAAGCTCCCTGCCAGAGCAGGGTCACCCAGGGCAGCCCACACAGGAACAGATCCAGGCAGGGCTGGAAAGTCTCCAGAGCAGGAGACTCCACAGCCTCTCTGGGCAGCCTGGGCCAGGCTCCATCACTCTCACAGTGAAGAAGTTTTTCCCCACGTTGAGGTGGAACTTCCCGTGTTTCCCCTTACGACCATCACCTCTCATCCTGTCACAGGGCACCGCTGACAAGAGCCTGGCCCCTTCTACCTGACCCCCACCCTGCAGAGATTTGTAAACATCAGTAAGATCCCCTCTCAGGCTTCTCTTCTCCAGGCTAAACAGCCCCAGGGCTCTCAGCCTTCCCTCAGCAGAGGGATGTTCCAGTCCCTAGAGGTGTTACAGTCCTCCACCACAGTACCTGAACCCCAACCAGTTTGCCATGATGCTCAGCTCCTCCAAAGCTACGGCTGCTCTTGGCAGCAGGGACCCAGCACTTCCAAAGTCAAGGAAGCGATGGCATCACAAGGACTGCAGTGACTGCTTGATGGCTGCCCTGCAGGGCTGTCCAGAACACCAGCTGGTGGTTGTGCACCCATACCATGTCAAAGACCTGCTTTAAATACTCATACCCATTTTTTTTTCCAAACAGAGTGGGTTATTTTTGCAAGACAAAACCGCCAAATAGAGAGATCTATTATTACAGCCACAGCCCAGCATCCTGCCAGGCTCTTGCTCCAGTACAAATCCATGAACTGTAAAGCATGCCTCTGAATCCATCCTCAGGACCTCACTGCTGCTGTCCACTGCTGCTTGCTACTTCTGCTCCTCCATCAGAAAGCTGGGGGCTGAAGGAAAGAGAAGCCCGGGAAGCAAAAGCAGCAGCCGACAACACCAGTGCTTTACCCACAAAAGGAGAAGGCTCTTCCCAGGAAGTGGAAGGGGCTACCAGTACAGGTTGCTTTCCTGTGAGAGGCACTCTGAGCTGTTCGGGCATGAGAACTGGGAGAAAAGAGCAAACGAAACCAATGTTTGAAGTGAAAACAATCATAAAAATAAAGTTTGGGCTTCTCTTAGGACAGTGAAATTGAACTAATGGCTTCAACAAAGCCAAATTAATCCCAGCTCTTTGAGACAGAGAAGCACTCCAGACCCTGAATCCTAGTCACACTTGTTCACATCAGTTTCCTCTGCCTCACAATGATTTGCAAACAATTAGAGACTCACAGTAGCCCTGGTGGGCAGCAATTAGCCGTGCCAGAGGAGCTAAGTAAACTGGCTGAACGAGCAGCCCACCACCAGGCAGCAGAACACAGATAGGGACACCTGAATGTCCCAGCTCCCTGGCCCCTCACTGTCCCCGTGCTCCAGCTGGAGCAGAAATGTGGGTTTCACACCAACCAGGACAAGCTCAACCCTCCAAAAGGGCACTCCCAGGATGGCACCAAATAGCAGGGGCTGCTTGCCTGGCTCTGCAAGGTATCTCAGAAGCTCTACCTCAGAGAAATGTCCTTGCTGAGAGAGGGATGGGGGTGTTATGACGCTGGGTCCCACCTGGCCTCATCCATCCCACCACACAGGAGCCCTAAACTGGTGACCACAACCCCATGGCTAACCCAAGGTGAGACCTGGAGCTGAGATGCACTGAGGAATACCACTGTCTTCATCCTCACCTCTTACAGCCCAGCCAGAGAGACTGCTCATGCCAAGGGCAATGGACATGACAGGTTAGGGTGCAGGCTCCTGAGCCACCCCAAGGTAGTATATGGCCCAGGACAGTGAGTATGAACATACTGTTGATCAGTGGTGGCCCCCAGCATAAATGTTTGGGGACATCTCTATGTCTTTCACACCATCCTGATTTGATTTCTCTACAAGTTCAAAACTCAGATGTTTAACAGATTGTTACTTTCACTCGGGCCTTCCCAAAATCCATGTTTTTCCTGTGTAAGAACACTGTCAGGCATGCAAGGCCTCTAACAACAGCAGCTCAACATCTTGACTTTATACCACTGTCTTGGACGAATTCTGCAAAGTTACGTAAGTGGGTTTTGATAAAATACAGCACCCATGAGAGTATTTCTTATTAAGCTTACCCCACCAAGAAAAGAAATGTGCAGAACTTATTTGGGCAAGTACCTAACAAGAAGAACAAAGCAGAACTCCCCCAAGGGCTGCAGGAAGGCTGCGTTTCCTTTGCAATGATAAGAGCTTACCACACTCAAAAATAAGCAGAGACAACCTTACATTTCAATGTAAAGACCTAATGCTCCAAGCATTTGTTCACCCAGGGAAATAGCAACATTCAAGCCTTACATTACTTCCACCATGGCCTATAGCAGATCAACACTGCCACTGGGTAAACTGGTTTCTGTTGGTTCTTTTTTTTTTTCAGTTTGGCATGTAGAAACAAACTGAAACTAATTGTTTAATCCTCAGTCCCAGCACTCTGGGGAGGCTGGATGTGATAAATGAGGGCAGTTTGGACATCTGGTTGCAGAGGTTGGAGTCCCATGGTGCCCGAGACTCCTGCATCCCTGGGTGAGATGCTGAGATCTTGCTCTGGCGTAGGACCACCGTGTGGGGAGGGAAAGACCCCACTAAGGGAAAAGAAGTGAGCTGAACTGTGCACCCACACTCCTGGGATGGTGGAAAAAGCACAGCAGCCCTGGAGCACTGGTTATAGCTCCACACCCACTTTCCCACAGGCCACTTCCCCAGGCAGGCACGCTGGCACTGCAGGGCTCTCCCAGACGCTTATCTCAGCCCTCTGCCATCAGTCCAGGTCAGGCCAAGCCTCTTTTTATAGCCCCGAAGGCCACAGAGCCAAATGCTTCGATTCTCACATTACAAGTGAAAATACCCGAAACTGTTTTCTGCCTGAAAACAGATGGGGAGGTGGGACACACAAAATGCTGCAGTCCTGGAGATTACCAGATATAGGGCACTACTTGAGGCAATATAAGAAAGTCTCTCTCATTTTTGGTGGGTGCAGTAAATAAGGCTGAAGAGGCTGACAGTGTTACTTAAACTCTGCCATGACAGACGTCCTCAATTCTATAAGGAAGACATTTTTTGCTATGAGAGCGGTGAGGCTCTGGAACAGGTCGCTCAGATAGGCTGTGGATGCCCCATCCCTGGAAGTGTCCAAGGCCAGGTTGGATGGGCCTTTGAGCAACCTGACCCAGTAACTGCAATCCCTGCCCACGACAAGGTGGTTGGATTAGATGATCTTTGAAGGTCTCTTCCAACTCAAACCATTCCATCATTTTCCTGTCTTTCTGCACCGTTTGGCCTCCGCAACACAAAAATAAAAAAGCCATAGTAGCTGTTCACTCAATTGGTGTTGCACAGGCTGGTGGTCAGACTCTAAGAAAAAACACCACCGCCCCTCCCCGTCCATGCACAGGTACATCCTCACCTTTCCTATTAGCGTTCAACACAACGTCAGGATTTCAACACAAGCACCCGCTTTCGCCCTACCAGTCTCAACACGGGTTGCTGTGCTTCAGGAGCAGAACCCCCCTCCCAGAAAGGCAAGCAGAGGGAGCCAGAGCAGCACACACAGTTCAAGAGGCTCAGGGTCAGGAGTTGGGGTGCTCAGCTTTGCAGGTAGGAGCCTGTCTCTCCCGCTGCTCGTGTCCCTCCTTCAACCTCATGCCTCCCAGCCAAATGCTCTAACAGAGAAGCCTTCTCTTGGGAAAGGGCTGAGAAACGTTGTCCTTGAAAAATGTTAACAGTACAATAACAAGAGATAAAAAAAGTGATAGTAGAAGAGGAAAAAAACCTGCCAATCTGAATTCCAGTTGTGAGCAAAGCTAGGTAACATGCTGACCGGAGTCCAAGCTTTCAGTCAAGTATTTGGGTTTCCCCCTCTCTTACAAGGCTTCAGAGCTGAAAACAGAGGCTGGAAGAATAGTAGGGGGAAATATCATAACTAAATTAAAAACACGGGTAAAACAGGAAGAAAACAATCTTT
Organism: Ceryle rudis; assembly: GCA_033439905.1. Taxonomy (NCBI): domain Eukaryota; kingdom Metazoa; phylum Chordata; class Aves; order Coraciiformes; family Cerylidae; genus Ceryle; species Ceryle rudis. The sequence continues at coordinate 53,622 of JAAGNO010020137.1, forward strand.
TATTGATCTGCTTCAAGCAAGAAGTTAAAGAATCATAGAATTGTCAGGGCTGGAAGGGACCTTAAAGATCATCTGGTTCCAACGCCCCTGCCACGGGCAGGGACACCTCCCACTAGAGCAGGTTGCTCAGAGCCCCATCCAGCCTGGTCTTAAAAACCTCCAAGGATGCGCCGTATCTTCAAAAGGTAAAGACAAAAAGCTGTTTGAAACAAGAGTTCATTGTAAAGTTTTCTTTAACCTTATTTACAAAAGGCAAAATTCAGAAGTATGTAGAAGAACCCTAAGTGGGTTTTTATATACTAAGAGCATGTGCAATGTGAAGTACTTTGTAAACAGCAACGGCAAAGCTAGCTGCTTGGGAAGAGTGGAAAACTACTCTCTGTCCAGTGCCTGTGATGGAATTATTCCCAACATCTCCCAGAATAAGCCGCTTGGCTGTCAAAATGCACAAAACTAATCTAAACGAGCAAGAAGATGAATGAAGCTTTCAACATCCCCTAATAAAAATGAAAGTAGTAATTCACTTACGGGCTAAACCATCTTGCACTATTCTACGGTAAGGGATTTGACTGTATTTCTGACTACTGACGGCATCTCAAGCTTATCATTAATACATAAGCTCTGAACGAAAGTGTCAAATCCAACCACCTTTGACATGTGAATCTGTATCACCACAAGCCTTTTCGTAGGGGTGGATAAAGAGGTCTCCAATTAGGAAAAAAAAACCACAAAACCAAACAACAACAACAAACAGTACCTACAGACATTGCTGAGTTAAATATTTTCTTTACAGCTATAATTTTTACTTAGCTATTAGTTGAAAAATTGTAACTCATGTTCTGTAAAATACTTCTAAAACGTTATCAATTTCCTTCCTAAGCCTCTGACCCAACAGAGCTTTCAAGTAGAGATCCAGGAAAAGTGGCAAGTTAAAAGATTTACCTGAAGAGCATATCCCCCAGGAAGACACACAACCAGAACGACAGCGGTCGGGTAATGAAGAGTTAAACACAGCCACCATCATTTTTGTACCCGCTGCTTGCAAGCCCAGCATGCATTCGGTAACTGCCCTAGGACGTAAATTAAATAACAGTAGTAAACGCAGTCTCTCTCTAACAAACATCTGCTCTGAGTCTGGCTGAAACACAGCACTCAAAGAAAGAAACGTAGATATGGAAGAAAAGCGCTTTTGTCCTCGAGATCTTCTCTAGTCCATCCTTCAGTAATTAAACCCACACAAAATATACCCTCCAGCTGTGCTAACTTAACTCTTTCCTAATGGACAAAATGTCCTGGTAAGGAGAGAGAAGTGTTCTAGGAAAAAAAAAAAAAAAAAACCCTACAAAAATGAGAATAAGGCCATAAAACAGATGTCCTCACTGAGGCTCAGTGCAAACACCATCTTGGAGTAGCATGCAGAAGGGCAGCTCAGGAGTCACATCCTTCCCCTCTGTTTCAAGCACATTACATCACAGGTGGTCTGCTGCCCCATCTACACTCTTTAGTTATAAAAGCCCACCTCCTCTGCTGATCCACGTGGATCTAACACAGCCTGAGGATACACAACCTCCTCCTCCTCACCAGAGGAGCTATGATGTTCTCTTTCGCCACAGCATCTGCTTTCATGTACAGGAGCTTTACATCTCTGAAACTTCTACCTTTCCATCAAACTTAACCGCAGCTGGCCAGAACTCACGTTACTAAAGGGAAAAGAAAACAGATACGGATATTGTTCTCACGTAAGTTTTGCTTCCCCAGTGAAACAAAACCTTCTCACCTACAGCTCTAAAGCTTGGCAGACCATACTCTGAAAAATACTGTTGCACTTTGCTGCCCTTTTTATCTGTCAGTTTGGAAAAGGCAGGTGCTAATAAAGTGTCTCCTTGGTCACCTAAAGCAAGAATCAGGAGGTAAACTCTGCACTGAAAGCAAGCAGTTAGCAGCAAAGCCCAACTGTTTCTCAGGACAGGTCTCCACTTCGCTCATCCCGAGTGAAAACTGCGGAAAAAAATTAAAGTGCTCGTCTAACTAGGGTCGTGCTTAACGCTCCCCGACACCTGCTTTTTGGACTCTAGCTCCGTTTAAATGCAAACATTTCCAAATGGTTTAAGAGACTGTCAGAATTGACAGGTTCCTTGGAAAACGCTGTCGGAGACAGAGGCAGCTTTCCTTTGCCAGCCAAAAGCGATTTATGCAAGCCCGTGCACTGTAGATTCAGCAAAATGATTCACCTGAAACTTAAGCAGAGAGAAAAGCAGTTTGTTTGGTTAAGCTTGTAAATTTTGGCCACGGAAAGCTCAGGCGCCAGGAGTTAACATTTGCGGATCTGAACCTCATGATCGTCCTGGACCTAAATCAAGCAGCTGTAAACGGCTATTTTTAACTCTGAAAATTAATCCACCTCGTCCTTACAATCACAGAAGAGCGGCCTATGACTTCCACACAGGGGAAAATATGAGGGTAAACATTTGTTTAACTCGCTGGCAAAACTTCCACCACCGGGGCTAGTACTTCACTAGCAATACGTTGATAACATGGGATCTACCACGTCACAATTAAATGTTGTGCTCTTTATGACTCCGCAACTAGAACAAGCTCTGATTTACAAGAAAAAAAAAAATAGTAATGCGGAAAGCAGTATTATTGAGTAGCAAGGGTCAATGGCTCACGAGCAAAAGGTTTTAATAACATAAATATCATATACGGTAGAAAATGTTGACTTGGAAAATACGTGACCCATCCTTTCAAATTTGTAAGCCACCATTAAAAATTCTGATTTTTAAAAGGTAGGAAACAGCCTCATCTGCTTTTAAATAACACTCAGTGCTCTTAAGCTGTATTACTTCTCCAAAGTACCATTTGTTTGAATTCAGTTGCTGATGTCTTTTGAGCCAAAAGTTTGGCCCAAACGGTCTGCTCGGTTACTCTACAACGTCAAGGCAGCCTAACACAATGTTCTCCCGGGAGCTGTGCACAGATCTATACTGCTGCGAGGCAGAGCGGGATCCTTCTTCGTAGGTACCCTTCGCAACGCGTACCTCGAGCGCCAGATGGACAGAAGGCACCTAGTCTACAGCCGCATAAGCCGTAGCACAATTAATGCAAACATAAATCAAATCAGTGTTATGGAAAAGTGGATTCTAACAACCCCCTCCCCATCATCTGTGCATAGGCCAAAAGACAGAAGTCCTACACGTATTTATACAACACCCATTCTATAAAGGAGGGGGGAGCGAACCTCAGCGCAGCTCTCGGCCGGTGGGGGGGGGCTCAGGAGGCACTGCCCGGTTGGGCTGCCACCAGCAGCCCCCGGCACCCCTCCAGGGACCCCAAGGTCCTCCGCCCGCTCCCCGCGAGCTGCAGCCAGCCCTGCGCAGAGCGGGGCCGCCCCAGCCCGCCCGGCGGCTTCTCTCTCTCCTCTGTCTCCAGCCAAATCTACCGGCCCCGGGCACCGGCGCGGCTCCTCCGCACGGCGGCTGACGGGCTCTGAGCTTGCCCCGAGTCACGTTTCAGAAAGCCACCGGGAGGGGAGAGGAGGGAAAGAAAAATAAAAGTGGCTTTAGCGTTGCTCACGGCTACAGAAGCACGAAGCCGATCCCGAGGCAACTCAGGGGGAGCCGAAGCCACCCCCACACGGCCAGACCGGCGGCCGTCTGCGCACCGCCCACGGCAGGGGAGCCGCGATGCCCGGGGCCGCCCGCGCTCCTTGCGCGCCCCCGCCCTCTCCGCTTCGCGCTATCCCCCGAGCCGTGCGGTGCCGTGCCGAGCCGAGCCGCGCCGAGCCAGCCCGGCGAGGGGCCCCCGCCCCGGGCGG